>JAOBYE010244988.1:0-16565 GCA_025403585.1 Parazoanthus swiftii | reverse complement strand
CCTTTCTGTAAATTGTGTAGTTTGGGGGAAAGATGGAATAGGTAGGAATGTCCTTGTTTAATTTGGACTCGGTTCCCAAAATGATATCTGGCTTATGCAAGTCGATCAGTGCCTGGAATTCAGTAAAGCGAGAGGGACCTTTCAAACCGTTGCAGTTAATGATCATTGCCTTCAGTTGGTGTTTTGTTCGGGGCTTTTTAGATTTGGGCTTGGACCGGTAATGGTCGTGAGGAGAGGAGCAATATTGCGGAGACGTTGGCGGAGTTAATGATGAAGATGACAATGACAGAGAGTGGTAGTAATTTTGCTCAGATATTTCGAAATTGTCGAATAGTGTGCTCGAGAAGTTTGGTAGACCGCATTCGCAGCAGATCTCTTGATCATTTGCTAAAAACTCCATTTACCCATTTCAAAAGCAGCACATAGTAGTAGAAAATACTTACAGTTACTTGCTTAGGCGATTCACTGTGTAAACATTTTTTCATCTTTTCGAAAGCCTAGCAGCTGCCGAACTGTTGAATCAGTTAGATTGGAGATTCACAGTTTATAAGAGCATCAAAATGTTTACATCCCGTTGCCTGCAGTGTTATGTGCTTTCGAATTTCATTTTAGGATCAAAGCTTTTCTCTTTGAACGGATATTTTAGGTGCTAAAATGCGGTAATTCCTAGCAAAATGTTGCAAGCGAGCGCGTACGCATTTGACACAGCTTTGAAAAAGGCGGAAATTTTCCCGCTTTTTCTTGTTGGCGTCACGCACGTAGAGTAAACTGATTCAAACACTAAAGCTTGCGAGATTCATCCCTACTATGCGATTCAATCGCTTCGTTATTTGTGCGATATCATTTTTTCTCGTGAACGTTAACGTAGAATTCCCTCGTCAGGCAATGGATTTTCCTATAGAAGCTGTTATCTTGCCAAGATTTTCCTCTCAAGACAACTTGCCAGGTCTTGACTGACTGCTTTCACTGACTCCAGATAAAAACCTGAAAATGGCTGGAATGCCAAGATAAAATACCATTTCGTTTCTGTGTCCAATTAAATTAGTTTTTTAATAATAATACTTGAAAAGTATACTTACTACTAGCTTGAATGAAGTTCCGTACAAAGCTACTGCTTGTGTATCGTGCTTGCAATGAGTTACTCATACTGTTCTAATCGCCATGTAAATTTATAACAACATGTTCATTGTTTATAACAACATTAACAGAACAGGTCTTTTCGATTTTTTCAATGCGGACCTGTTGGTATACAGGCGGGATCCCTTTGCAAGCGTGAACTATGATATCTTGTTCTTTGTGAGGGTATCAGCAGTTCCTCTGTTATTGACGGTAGTATTCTACTGCGTCGAGTGATATAAATGTGTACGCTGATTTATCTTCGAGGGCTTGAAACAATGTGATCACGTCCTTTGTGTTTCTCTTCAAATTCTGTCCAGAATTTGCTTGCTTATCTTGCCGATTTCAAATTTGGTTGGATTGACGTCAGCGTTTGGGGTTGGAGTCAAAGTTAGACTTGTGGTCACTGTTTTGTTGTCCAATTGTTTCTGTGCTGCTATCGATCTTCTTGTGTATGTTTTGGTAACATTGTGGAGGAACTTGACGCAGTTGTCGGGCTTCATACGGAAGAAGTTTGTAGTGCTATCGTTCTTGTCGGCCTCTGAGAGACATAGCAATCAGTTTCAAAAGATAGTTGTCGTCGCCTTTGTCGTGTCTCACATTTTCTGTGACTGTGTCGACTTCAGTCGCTTAAAGGTGTTGTGAGAAGTCAACCCCATCTTGCTGTCAGGTAATATGTTCCAGTTTCTTATCGTTCCTTGTAGAAAGGGGTACATGTGATAGTTGGTACGTGAGCGCGGTACCTCATACGCAAGGGTGTTCACGTGACTCGGTGTTCTTTGTTGTCGCTGCATTCGGAACTCTGCCCCCATGTTGACTGAACCGTAGTGGATTTTATAGAAGCTGGCAAGGTTTTTAAATGGTTTCCAATTAACTGTTTTATATTGTTAAGGAACTGCAAAGATTCCAACATGGAAAATATGATAACCATCCACTATTCTGAAAGTGAAGCAACGCACATACATATACTACGTGCTATTAACAAAAAGTGCCAAACCCAAAAAATCATGAATTTTATTATTTAACACTTGTATAACCTAAAACAACAGCAACCAATACAACGCACATTTTTTTCACACACACACTTCTCAAAAACACACCTTTACGTATGGTAACACTATTTTACAACATGCCCACACAGCAGTTTTTTTTTTGTAAAACCACCTTTTCCAGAGTAATATAGTGCTTGGACTGTTTAGCATACACAATATTTTCGGTAGTTCTCCTTTGTGTTTTAGAGTTGGAAACAACTTTTGTACTTGCTTCAATTTTGCGAGGTATTTGGGTACATGATCACCAACAATGAACGCACTCAACCAGGTAAAGGAGTCGCCACAATTACACGAAAATGTGACACGAACATGGGTTTACTTTAGTTCATATTATACATTGAGTGGCCTAAGAGTACTCCGAGATTGTCATTCCCGGGAGTACACCAGGATTTATGGTACCGCTTACTCACATCTGGCCTCCTTTCCCTTTGAAGTTGTTCTTGTTGTACATATTCTCCCATTTGTGATTCTCATTCTTTTGAGAATGTTTTGCTATCTCCAGAAGCACCCTTTGTTCCTCTTTTCTCTTTGCTTCTCATCTTCTTTCTGCTGCTATCGTTTTTTTCTGTTTGTTAATAGTTCTTTCTCTGTATATTTCCTGTACCTGTTTTCTTAGATGCTCTTGGCCCTTCTGCTTGCACTCGTTGTCTTTTTTCCGCAGTAATTTCGTCTTCCCTTTTAGATTCTTCATCTTGCTCATTTCGTAGCCTCCCCTGTACTTTAACTTCCTTCGCAGTGTTTTCGTCGTCCTTTCTCGTTACCTCGTCCGTGTTTCCTTTGTTCCTCTTCCTTTCTTTCGAGTTTCTTTGCTTCCCTCTGGTTTTTCTTTTTTTCGTCGCGTTTTTTTCGGGTTTGCCGGGACTTTGGCTTGTTCCTGTTAACAGAAATAAACAGCAGTAGACAGGTTTGTAGTAACGAATTGCAAGGTGAGAATCCACCCATTACAAGCGATGTTCTGTTTAACTTACAATATAATTTGTCAGTTAAATGTATTTTCTTTAAGTCAACCAGTGTTAAAACGTTTGTATTTCGATTTGTTTTTGTTAATTCAAAATTTGCTTTTGGGCTGCTACTGTAAAAAATATCAGTTTGATTCTTTATGCTGTTTTAGACTGTTTTGCCGTACTGCGTCAGTATAAGTTCTATTTGTAGCTGCCCTGCGACTGGTTTCGTACTCGCTTTCTTATGGCGTTAACTCTTTATCAGAGTAGAACGGTACTTAAGATTAGAAACTGATAAGTGTGTCGGCAATCCATTCCTTTTGTGACGGGCAAACTGATAAAGGAGTTTTGCCATTTTTGATCATTGTCATGTACATACAATTAAAAAAAGGTTTTTTAATAAAAACAAGTTTTTTTCGAGGCAAAACACTGCTTGGCACTGAACAAACGATATGACTGGCAGATAAACATATTGAGTATAAAACGTTTCAAATCTATCAGTAAGTGTAACAATTTAACGTTATAAAATACATTTTGTTTTTCAAACTGTTTTGGGGACCAAATGTATTATAATTATCGTTGGTTTCATCACCTTTGTCATCATTATTAACCAATTTTTTTTTTTACTATTAATACAGGTAGGTCGATAACACTGACCAAATTAAGTAAGTCTGTGTGTTAAAATTGTTTTGAGCACTTTCCATTAATATGTGCCACATATAGATACTTGTAAAACCTCTTCTATAGATACTTGTAGAACCTCTTCATAAATTACCAACACGGATGAATTAAAAAAGTTAAACTATAAAAGCCTGTATGTATTCATTGTAGTTAGTAAATATTTCGTGTCACACTCATGTAATGTTATAAATAAGAATCATACGCATCACTAAAAATAAACAGGGAAAACTAAAAAAATTGGAACCTTCTGGTATTATAAAATTAGGTTATACTCATAAAATAATAGACAAAGATTCTTTGAATTGATACGATGGTGTTAACATCGTCATCAAATTTGTTATTGTAATGGTTATTTATTCTTATTTTTGTTGTTTTTATTAATAATACTATTAATTTTTATTATACGTCAACGTCACTCTAACTGCCCTTGCCACAGTTCTTATTATTGTCATTGTCGTTTTGATTATCGTTAAGTATTCTTTTATGTTTGTTACTGTATGTACAATTTGGTGCAACCCACATCTCGGTATTTGGTAGGCCTATTTCTTATGTGCTGCTTCATACAAAACCTTCCCTTTGAGGTCACCATTCACTCATTAATAAAAAAGTTTGGTTTGAGGCCACCATACTCACCAATTGATACATTTTGATTCGGGATATTATAAGTTTTACAGGCAAGTTGAACGTCCTCCATAAGTAGTTTTACGGTCAGTAGGTTAAAGTTAACAATGTACGAGGTGTTATAGCAACGCTACTACCGTGCCAAGGATTGTTTGAGTAAAAAGAAAAAGAAAATTCTCACCTTTTTTAATGCGAAGGAAAATGTTCTCCCAGAGTCCTAAATGATTTCTTTAGTTTGTCTCCTGCCATTCCGGCCATCATGCCAACTTCATCTATGATCATTGTGTTGACGGCGGCTTTATCAAAAGCAATCTTGCCACAAAACGAAATAACAAAGAGGTAAAAGCTTATTTAATAAGAGCGACACACTTACTTGTTTAGTTCACATTTTCCTCTTCTTTCTTGCAAATTTTCCTCCTTTAGTTCTTGATTTCGCTGAAATTTTTGCTATTTTGCTAATTTTTTTATTTCCTGGTCCTGGAGACTATTCTGCAAATTAAGTAAAAATAAAAAATTCTAGCGGGAGTTTTCCAGAAATTCTGGGAGATTGCTCCGGTACATGTACTGTAGTAAGCCTGATAATCCTTCATATCGTGTTATTTTGGTACATTATTTGTTTGAAAACATTCTACTTGAATAAAAATTTGAGGATGACGACGGTGCTGATTTTGATACCAATAACGGGTCTAAAAATTTAGCTTGTCCAACATCCATTTGGTTTTCCGTGTTGGTGTTTTCCTCAAACTTTCGCTCGGCGGTGGTTTTTTGGCCTTTTGGTATTGTGACCTCAATAAAGACGTTGTTCTTTGAACTTGAGCGACTGAAAGATTAGATAATTTTACTTTACAGCATGCAATATATATGGCTAAAACGAAGATCACGACTGAGTCAATTTGTACTATTGCGGGGAGAAGTCAGAACACAACATGAAGTTTTGAACACGCAATTCTGTATTTTCACTCACTAGTCATGTTTAGTTCCGCCGCTACTTCTGCCCACGCTATAATTTGTTTCACCATGTTGGAATAATCAACTGCAGTTATATCTTAAAGGTAGAGACGAGCCTGCCTTGCATCTACGAGGACATCTTTTTCAATTGCCCACTCTTGATCAGACTGTTCGTCAACAAAACACTGTACCTGTTCCGCCATGTTGTATTTTTGCCGTAAAGCATCAAGTGATTCCATTGGCAGCAGCAAATAATGTTTGTCGCCGACAAACTGTCGGAGATCACCACACACTAGCCGACACGATCCGTCAGGACGTCTGAAAATCGAAAGAATTTAGTTTTTGCCCGACAAACTCTGATTTTCTCGTGGTTTGTCAGGAAGTCGGCTAGTGTGTGAAGAGGGTTATAAACACAATATCAACGACCACTCGCCATGTTGTGACGTCTACTCTGGAAACATCTTTTTTTCGTTTTCCGTACTTCAAATCGCTTTTCTACCTATTTGTCTTCTTTTCTCTGTTCTTGTCTTTCTTTTGTATTTGGATTGCTTACTTTGTCACAGAGTATAGGTAGTTGTGAGAATAAGTAGTTTTGCCCTTGTTTTGCGAGCAATTAGCTCTAAGTATGAGCAGTTCTCAACCCTTATGATTTATTGTGTGAAACGTGGTATTGAAAAGCTCCCTACGGGGAGCTGTCATTAGAAAAATTAATTGCAACAATTTTGCTAAAAAACAATCTCAAGAACTCCTCGTTACCACACTTTTTGTGAAATAACAGTCAGCGTAGCAGCATTTCTCCATTAAAATTGTATTGTTGTCATGAAAGTGATTAACGAAGCCAAAGCTGTTGCAACTTATGTAAGAAAACAAGGAAGGGCTTTCTTTTGAAATAACCAAAACAAAGGCCCTTATAAGCCAAGTGAACGTACTGTATATTGAACCACAGCGCTGGTGCTACAATATAATAAACTTAACTTTGTTGGTAATTTCAGTTTTATTTAGAAACTAAGAAAACTGATAATTTCGTTTCATCAGGTTAGTAATTGCTAATAATTCAATATTTTAAACTGAATTTTAAATTAAAACTTTAAGGTTTCCATTCTACAGATGCGAATTGAATATAGTTTTACATTGTAATTTGGTAGAGTGGGACACAAGATGCTTTGTTTTTTTCAAATAGTTATTTTTTTGAATTTTTTTTAATATCAGTATTTTTATTTCCTTTTTCAAAGCATATGGTGTTTTAATACGTGTAGTTATTTTCAGGTAGGATCTCTGACGCAAATTATTTTATCCAAGTTCCTTTGTCTTAAGTCCATTTCTGTGGGATTGACCAATCTAACGTAGTTTGATTTTTCTTTGCTAAAAGCATTTTAAAGTCAAAATAGTTGCAGTTGTAACTTTTTTAGCAACTCCCTAATGTGCTTCCCTTGCAGCTCTTGCTTGCTCGATTTCTTCGTTGTCCTTAGAGTACTTTATAGTTATTTCAAAACTATCGCATGGATTTTCAAAGCATATGGTGTTTTAATACGTGTAGTTATTTTCAGGTAGGATCTCTGACGCAAATTATTTTATCCAAGTTCCTTTGTCTTAAGTCCATTTCTGTGGGATTGACCAATCTAACGTAGTTTGATTTTTCTTTGCTAAAAGCATTTTAAAGTCAAAATAGTTGCAGTTGTAACTTTTTTAGCAACTCCCTAATGTGCTTCCCTTGCAGCTCTTGCTTGCTCGATTTCTTCGTTGTCCTTAGAGTACTTTATAGTTATTTCAAAACTATCGCATGGATTCCTGGTTTTCTAAATGAAAGATTATAACTTTTGAAAATATTTCTAAATGAGCCAATACTTATCAGTTGTTTTTCAGTCACAAGATGATTATTCTTTGACAAAAACTGCTTGTAAATTTTTGCAAGATTTAAAAGGCAACCCATGTTTTTCTTGTTTGGTGCCTTATGACGGGTATAATGGGACGATTCGGGCATGCACGATCAAATGTGCTGGACCAGCTGGAAATTAACCAAACGTGTAAGGTAGATTAACAAAACAGTCTTGGTAACTGGTTAAGTGTAGATGCACACAATCTGTAGTTTTCTTCTGCCTTTAAACCTTGCTCCTATACAGCGATACAACTTTCGGTTTAGTTTTTCTCAATCTTTCTCTATTTTGCCGCTAAATGGTCTGCGTTTCTTCATCAAGAATCGTAGTCTTTTTTTGTCAATGCCATACGTTTTCATAAAAGCCACCCTGCAAATTTTTATTTGTTTTCAGTCAGGTAAGTGATGCTAGCTCTTCTTGACATTCTTGTCGGTACCGGTAATTATTTGAATATGAGCACAGAAATGTTCATTTTGCTCTTCGAAAGACATTGTGTCGAAGTCCGCTCGTACTTGAGCAATGATGTGGCGACCAATGTTAAGAAGGCAAATTGAGCTGCAGCATACAAGAGATATTTCCATTACTCGATGGAAAGGTCTGTTCCTTCGAGGTGATGGTCTGCACTTTTTTCCCTGTTCTGTTAATAGTCTTTTGCGATTGCTGTTGTGGTGTTTCAGTACTGTTGTTTGGGTTACGGTATTCAATGACTTCTTCAGCATCAAAACTGTAATGAAGCTTATTCTCCGTTTTACTGATCCAATTATCAAGCCACGCTGTTCCCCCTAATCAAACCGATACAGGAATTGATAATATAAATCAGCTAATTATATATGCGTCTTTATAAAATCCTTGCGTATCTCGCTAGGGTAAAAAAAAAAACATTTTCCCAACTCGAAGTTTAACTCGAACTCAAACCCGACCGGTAGGCAATTTTTTGTTGTGACTTGTCATGTATAAAATTTACCTTGTCGCCTACAGATAAATAAGACTTGCTCTTGGACATTTTTTAAATTTTTGTTGAGAACTCATCCTGTAGGTGAAACTACTCTATAAAACGAAATGTTATTTATTTTATGTATGTTGTCGGTAAATTTTCTTGTTTAGATGCACATGAAAATTGTGAACAGCTTAGACTGTCGCCGCGCCGGCAATTTGTGAAAACTTTGTTAAAAAAAACAACACTGAAACAATTAATTAATAGAACTAACCTTGAAATACATTCAAACCAAATTTTGTGGACGTTTTGTGTTATCAGAACTGCCGTAAAATTTCAGCTCTGCTGGCATGTTTCGGAAATCGCGACGCCATTTTGTGTATCCGACTGCTGTCACGATCGCTAATCAGTAGATATTCTGGAGTTTTTAAAAACTATTTGATTAAAATTATATAAACAACAAACTCAGGTCTCTTCTACATGACTTTTCTCAACAAGTTGGAAATAAAAACTGATACATATTTTCAGAACTCCACAATATCAAAAGCTTGATTATTTTATCCCATTCCAGTGGGTACGCGTGTACGTTCCAAGTGCAAGAGCAGAAGAGTGTCTAGCTTTCACTGTATTGAAAGCAATTAATAGTACTGCAATTAATATTTAATAGATACTAATTTATTTGTTTTCTGTCATCTAATCAAGGGTCTAATCGACAGAACGTACAATAGCAACTATGAAAAAAATTAAACTCAATAACAAAATGCAGTTAAGAAATATAAACCTGAGGAAATCCTAGTAATCGTAAAAGCCAGCAATTTCGTGTTCAATTCAACTTCATTGTGAGTAGGAGGCGAATGTATCGGTTGAACATTACATCCAATATTGCCTTGCCTACTTGAAATGAAATTGTACAAGCTGATTTCCCTATTCCTAACAGATTGGACATCATCCTGTAAGAGCGTGTCGATAGAGCATTATAGCTACTCGCTCTCTCGCGGGTATAGCGCGCCGAAAATTGGTATTGAGACGCTCAACATACGGAGCAAGCTCTGCACACAGCTTCTCAAATGAGTCGCTGGACATCCTGAAATTTTCTATTCATTCACTGCCCCTCCACTCCTGGCTGATTGTCTACCAAAATGAAGAACTTCGCAATTTCGTCCAAACTTCGACGCACTGGCACTTGGTTGATAAGTAACGAAATAATGTGAAGAAAAAACAATAAAAAAGAACGACGTCTCCTCTGTAAATAGCTTCTCCTTCGTCGATTCCTTCGTTCGAGAGCCTTTTGTTTGCGAATTTCCGCCCTCTTGACAAACGGGCTAATAATGGCACCATTTTTGCAACAACCATTGTTATGTTGTGAAAAGCAAATTCTTCCAGCAATGGGGAGGAGTTCGAGGAAAGTGTTGTACCATGCAAGCAAGGCCATGCTTTATCCTGCGATCCACGCTGGGAGTTTAAAAATTTAAATCATGCTTTGGAAGTGTGAACGGAAATTACAAGAAAGCATGTTTAATTAAACAGGTTTTTTTGAACTCAGGTTAGGTTAACTAGTTTAGTTGGTGTGAACGAGGTATTAGTATAAGTGATCTCAATTCTTAGAGTTAACTGTAACTCTCTCGAAATACTGCCAACTTACTGTCTTGCGATGTCCCCCTATTCAGTAATAATTTAACAATAGTAAACAAACAAAATAATGTTAGAACTGAACTTGTGAGTAACGTAAATGTTTGGTTCTGCCAATCTTGCGAATGGTTTATAATTTACAAACTGTACAACGGAAACGAATTACCACTGCCTTATAACGCGGGCTTCGTCGACCGCCATAGAACACAACTTTTAAATGTAAATTGGGTTGCACAACATTGCTCTCCAACGCTCGTTTTTGAGCCCAGCTTCTGGCGATCCGTAAACCACGGAATATTCTCCGTTCTCGAATCTTTGCCAGTCAACATCCTGGGCTTGTGGGCTGATATTCGCTGCTCTTATTTCGAGGTTTTTTAGGAATTTCACCTGATCGTCCATTGAGCTTTTCAAGACGACACAACCGCAGTGTAACCTGAACGAAATCGAACACGATGAAAAACAGTCGTTAGCACTTGATGTATCAGAGATTTCCAAATCTCGGTGGGTAAATTCACAAAACATCTTCTCTCTCGAACGATCGGATGGATTGCCGCCTTCTTGTCATTGATTAAACTAGAAATTTTCTGAACCAAAAAATCGCTAGCTTACGCTTCAAGAACGCTTCTTCGAGCGTTTGGGGCTTAAAACTTGAATAGTGATTGGTTGAGTCTCAACCGCGCCAACAGTTTGTGGGATATGTAAACCTTGCTCTGATTGGTTTACTCCTGGGAAAGGAATGTTCAAAAGTCGGCAGTCGTTTGTGGTCAATTCATTCAAATTTGAAGAGACAAAAATCGAGGGGGAGTTTCGCTCGAACCCTCTTGTGTGTTTAAGGTCATTCCACCCAAAAGAACCTGCACTCAGATTTTGGTAAAAATTTGTCCATTTGTAATTCATTATATGTAAACCCTAAAAATGAAATAAAAAAGGGGGGTCCCCACACTACTTATAGAGATATGGGGGGCAAAAGTCGGCACCCCTCTGCGGCTATATTTTTGTTAATGAAAGCCATGTGAAGCAACTATACTGCCAGCTTCCGGAATACCAAATCAGATCTTCAGAAATTTGGAAACATACGAAAAGGTGAAGTAATTATCACTCCTAGGTAGTGAGAGAATTTGCTTCGGGTATTAAGAAAAAATGTATTTATGGTTGCTATGGTTACGAAATGCAGATACACAATCATATCATGCCGATACTTTTTAATTTTATCGTATTTTCTAACACTCAGAATTTTCTTATTTTTTCTGAACATGGAGTTGAATGGTCTTAAAACAAATTGGTAGAAAAAATTATGGGGTCCCCACGCTCGTTTCCGCACTATGGTCACGTTTTCATACCCAGGCCTCTCTCGAAAAATATAAAAATGCAATACCAGAAGAATACTCAGCACGCTAAGCTATATACAATAAAAAATCACTTAGGAGAGCAGTCTGTGGGGTGTTCGGCAATGGTCAGGGAAGTAAAAAATTGGTTGCCATGGATACTAACATTGATTGTGAAGTCGCTAGTTCCCAGGCTCTCTCCAAAACAATTAAATACTCACAAAAGCTCTCGGATGGAAAAGTTTAAGTATCACCAAATAAAGGAATTGGTTACCATGGACAACAACATTGATTGGCAGTTTCTAGTACCCAGGCCCTCGATACGAAAAGAATATAAGACACCTGTTATAAGACACAGTGATGACAAGTACAAGTTTATTTCCTGAAAACCTATTAGTCATCTGAGTACTAAGGTCGGTATCTAGAAGACGTCATTGCCAAATCGTAAAGTTTTTGTGATCAATAAAATAATTTTAAAAGCACCTAGGCCTGCTGGCCAATCTTTAGGTAGCAAGGCTATCATATTGTTCAAAAATATTAATAATTTTTAAAATCTAATATTACTACTAGCTCATTATCGTCCCCACAACTCTCAAAAGAAACTCCAGTATCTCCTCTTCTCCTCTTACAGCGGTCTGCTGATATTTCTCTTTTGGCTACGTTTTATTCCGGCGGAAACAACCTCTTTTATCTCTAGCCCTGCAGCCTTCTGCACTGACCGCTATCTTGGATTTAGCTCGCGCGCGCTTTACAATCACACCACACACGCAAACTCTGCTCACGCGATGCGCAGTAGAATTGCGCATTGCAAAAAGGGTAAATGACCTTAAGGGTTTCCAAAAACGACCATTGGGATAATGTACTATGTAGAATACTGACTTAGCAATGCGATTGATTATGTCCTGCTCTATCACCTTTTCTAAAATTAGTGTCTGTTGTTGCTAGGGCATAGCAGCAGTTCTTCTCGTTCCCGTCGCCCAGACATACCTCGGCACAGGTGCTACAGATTAATTCAAAAGCAAAATAATAGAACTTTGAGATATTTGATAGTGCCATACATTGCGTTGTTTTTCATACTGTTGTGGTTTTGTGTGCATAAGATTACACCTGCTCAAGACTATGGATTCACAACTCATTGGAAGGCTGTCGCCAATTCGCTTGCCAATACATGAATTGGTAAGACGATTGGAAGTTTTTTGACAATTAAATTTCTCGTCTTTTTCTTTGCGCTTTTCATGTTAAAAAGCACTGAACAACAATAATTATCACAAACTGGCAATTAGATTGAGTCGAGTGTTGTGATGGTCTTTCATTTTATTTGGGTTTATCATGTCAATATCTATCTGCATGTACAAATAAACGATTTTTCATGCCAACTCTACCTTTCTGAGTCAAACAATGCGTCTTGTGATGGTCTTGAATTCTATTGTGCTGAATTCACCAAGTCAATATCTATCTACATGTACAAATAAAAGATTATTCATGCGCCAGAAAAAAAATTATTAACATTCTTTTCCATTAACCTGCCCATTTCGAAACAAAATGGCACCTCTCTACCCCTTGAGTGCGACAGTGCATCTTGTGATCGTATTAAATTTTATTGTGCTGAGTTAACGAGTTCAGAAACTGTTTACCTGTGTCATAAGGTGTTTCATGCACTGTGACAAACTTTATTAAACCTTTCATTCTTTAGTATTAAGTAATAGTACTTTTAAGTACATTGTGGCAATCGAATTGGCAACAAGTTTTCAATTTTCGTCCTTGAGCAAAAGTAATTCTTCCCTTACCTCTGATTTTTATTTTGACGAGTTTTCAATGCCAGCAGCAGTTTTCAAATACGAGAATATAATTTTAAATATCATGATAATGGTCATTAAAGGTGAAGTAATACGAGCAACTATTTTGCCCAACTTGTAGCGCAACATTGTCGCATTGCAAGTTGAGGTGTGCTGTTGCGCGTATTACCACGTACTTGACCAACTTGTCATGCAACAAAACTCGTTGTTGCAGGTTGTGCTCCTGCTTATTAATCCTCTCATTTGATTGGTCAGTCAGATACGAGCGCGAGCACCGAAGCGCCAACGGTAAACAAACAAGATGTCTCATGCAGGCAGTTGCTTTCTCAGTTTTGTTGCTGTTGGAAGGCGAAAAAGAAAATAGTCCTAAAACACGGCGATTATAAATGCAAGAATGGATATCTAGAAGAAAAGAAGACTGTAGAATACTCTTGAGCGTGTTTTGATCGATGTTGTATTTTGGCTCAATTCATCAGTCGCTGCATCTTTGGCCTGTCTGTTTTTGAACGTGAGACAAGGGAATTTTTTCAAATATTTCCTTAGCTGCAGCTTCTTATCTTCAGCGAGTATTTTCCCCAAAGTAATCAGACTTGAATTTCACTTCAGTGTGTTTTTGTATTTGCCGTGGTTGAACGCGCGCGCGCGCGAGCTCATCACACGTCAGCTTGACGTGTACATGAAAGAACCAGTCACTGGTGTTCTCTTCCAACTTTGTTGCGTGACAAGTTGGTGTCGTGGTAATAATACGAGCAACAAAACAAAATTTTGTTGCGAAAAGTAGAAGTTGGTTCTACTTTCTGCAACATTTTACAGTTTGCAACCACGAGTTTTATTGCGTGACAAGTTGGCCAAGTACGTGGTAATACGCGCAACAGCACGCATCAACTTTCAACGCAAATCTTTAATTAGTCAATTTTCCAGTTTAAGTAGAAAATAGCACCTTTCTACCCCCTGGGTGCAACAGTGCATCTTGTGATAGTCTTGAATTTTATTGTGTTGAGTTCTCCATGTCAATATTGTATCTGTGTGCACAAATAAAAAATTTTTCATGCGCTAAAATAAAAGTTATTAACATTTTTATCTATAAGCTTAACTGTTTTAAACAAAATGTCACCTCTCTACCCCCCTGAGTGTAACGGTGCATCTTGTGATGGTCTTGAATTTTTTTATATTGAGTTCACCGTGTCTATATTTATCTGCATGTACAAATAAAAGAAAAAAGTTATTAACATGTCAGCCTTTAACTTCCCCATTTTGAAACAAAATTGCACCTCTATATCCTTAATGCAACAGTGCATCTTGTGATGGTCTTGAATTTTATTGACGGGTTAACTGTATATTTTATTTTCTTCCTTTTTCAGTCAACTTTTGTGATTGCTGGAGTGGAACATCTAATCGTTATGTTTTTTGGGGGATGAGTTTGCCGTGTATTTGTGGTTTGATGCGACCTAACTACCTCTTAAGAGCAAGAAGACAACTTTTCCAGTTTTCAGTTCTACTGAAAATGTTCTTACTTGCTTCAAGTAAAAAGGGTGCGTTGGTTTCCATTTTTTGGTGCTGGTTGATGTGTATTTTTTTTAGATTTCTAGTTTTGAAAAATTGGCTATGAGTGGGGCGATGCGATATCAGGGTGCTGGAAACCACGAATTACATCAGTTGTGTTTTGCGGTGTATTCTTTTAGAAAACTGCTAATTAAGCAGGTAATAGAAAGATTTTAACAGTTTTTCTAATGGTGTTGTTGAGAAACGTTCTAACAGAGTGAACTAGCCAATTAATCTATCATTCAGTCAATCGTTCAATCAATCAAGGCAATACTTTATTAAATTTGACAGTAAGGAACTCGGCACGTTTACAAGCTTTAGATGGAAAGCTGTAAGATTTTTTCGTAAAACTTTTCAATTGCTTCCTGATGTGCGGAATTTAAAGAGGTCATGACGCCCCACACCATTACTTCGCAGAAAAGAACGCGTCTTATGTAGTTGAACCTGTGTTAACGGAATACTTTAGTCCTTTCAAAAAAATAGTGATGATGTTACCATAATAAAATACTTAATGGAGAAAGTGTTTAGTCTTAGTCTGAGGTTGAGTATATATATCTTTGTTCTTGGCAGTTTTCAGACTGAACTTCTTACAAAGATATTCAGATAAACGAAAGCGTGTGTTTAACATACTGAAAATAAAACTTGCCAAATGTAATAAAAAGAGACAGCAAAAATTGTAAACGAAGTACAGACAGATTGATTGTAATAGAAGTATTAATTCTGGTTTTTACTTTCCAAAAATAATCTGCGGTATTTACTCATCTGGCTTGGCCGTGCACCATGATGGTAATTTCCACTCAATCTCACGCGTGAATGCAGGACCAAGATGATAGCTGTCATTTTTAGGAGAAAGTTACAAGTCTGTTACCTTTACTTAGCAGTCATCTCGATGGTATAATAAAGCAAATATTTGAGTTCAAAACATATTATCAAGGAATCGTCCACATGTTAACCTGCTCATATGAATGTTGATATCAATAGTAATTATTCAGCAACATGCAATAGAGGGCAACAATTATATAAAACGAATATTGACTGATTGGATTATCAGTTGGAAAATAAATTGTAAACTGTTGTATTTCTAAGTTTCCGCTCTCCTGATACAACTATTTTTAAACACCTGTTGTTCAGATCTATTTAAGAATCGGCAAACGAAATCGGGTAACTTGTTTATGGTTTTTCAGATAAGGACACGCAAAACGGACACTAGTATCAAGACCCCGTACAGCCTAGATTAGTCAACAGTATGTGAAAGTGCTTCCTATAGTATATTACAGAAACATACTTACAGCTTCTGCTGAATCAAAGTAACGGTATATTTTCGTCTAAGAAGCAAGAGAAAGTCATACTCATTTATTATCGATACATTTTCAAGCCGATGATGACTCGGTTGTAAACAGGCAACAGGCCATTTTGTACTTAAACTGTAAAATTACGATTAAAAGAATGATGTAATGACCTTTATCATGATGTTTAAAACCATATCCTTTTTTATTGGAAAACTGCTGCTGGCATCAATAAAAATCAGAGGAGAGGGAAAGGAGTACTTTTGCTCAAGGAAGAAAATTGAAGCCCTGTTGCCAATTCGATTGCCAGAATGTACTAAAAAATACTATTACTAAAGAATGAAAGATTTAATAAAGTTTGTCACAGCACATGAAACACCTTATAATGACACAGGTAAACAGATTCCAAACTAGTTAACTCAGCACAATAAAATTCAAAACCATCACAAGATGCACTGTCGCACTCAGGGGGTAGAGAGGTGCCATTTGCCATTTTGTTTCAAAACTCGGAGGTTAATAAATAAGAATGTTAATAACTTTTTTACCGGCACATGAAAAATCCCTTGTCAGAAAAAAAACACTTCCTGTCCGTCTCAAGAGGAGTTAAAGAAAGGTTTTGCAACACTGTTTTTTCCCATTTTTTGCTAGGAAGCATTAGGACAGGAACAAATACACTTTTTCATTGTATATGTGCTTATATCATATCAGTGACGTTATCTAACTTACAGTATACCAATTAGGCATTAAGGTCATTCCTCCCTTTTGCAATGCGCAACTCTACTGCGCATCGCGTGAGCAGCGCTTGCGTGTGTGGCGTGAT
>JAOBYE010244877.1:0-16566 GCA_025403585.1 Parazoanthus swiftii | reverse complement strand
CACTCTGGAGAGCGTTTTCGAAAAGTTGCGCTTTCGGTCGTCGTTTTCATCGTTTACGTGTGGACGATAGCCGTATCCGTAACAAAAAAGTTGCGTTTTCAAACGCAATCGTGTGGACGGGGTCTAAGTCTAAATATTAATTTTGGTAAAACAACTTAGATTTCCATTTTTGTCATTACATCGACAAAAATTAGGGAGAATAAACTGGGTCCTTCAGAGTTTTCATTTAAGAATCTTTACTGGTTCAAAAAACAAACCATTCTACTTGAGAAAAACTTATAACGCTTGTTCTTTTCCTTTTGTAAGGGACGACTGTGATCAGTCCCAGAAGTTGAAGGAGGCTGATCATTAACCGCATAACATCTTGGAGAAAAATTAAAATTCAGTTGTATTTAACTCCGACTTTCGTGGAGTGTACGTCTCCTGGTGTAAAGTCTAAAAGGTATAGAGGGAAGACCTTAAAAGAAATGAAAGGGCTTCATGCTACACTCTAGTGCTTTCATGATACACTCATTCGCAGGGCCTTCGCCAACACTATAAAACTCGATCTTTCTATATTTCAAGGTTCCGGCTTTGGCTTTCAAAGTTAACAATAAATCAATCAGTTTACATCAATTATTTCAAACATTTCTTATACACAAAAAACTGTGTAATGATATTTGCCACTAGTTATCTACCATTTTAAATCCTTATTATTCTTATGAAATTCTTCCTTTTCACATACCCGTTACGGCGAATTCTTATCTTTGTATGATATTCGTTTTTATCGTTATCTGCATGCAAACATGTTTATTTATTTAGAAAGTTCATATATCTTCCACTTAAGCTTATTTGTAATGTTGCTGTTCTTTAGACAAACGGCCATTTTAAAATTACTTATTTATTCATTGGTGGATAATTGAGATTTACGTTGGCATCACATACGTAAAGCCGGCAGCAGCCGAGCAGGTTGAACATGGCTTCAACAGCCCCAAACAAATACTGCCAAAAGTTGAGAGGAATCGAATTAAGCTCACTCCCCTCTCGGGCTTTTTAAAAGAATATTCTAGACATACTGTTTACAAGAACAGTAGCCAGTCCAGTTTCAGAGAAAAACAGTAACAAATTGAAGAGGAGAAACAAAAGAAAACGTGTCTGACAGAGTTCTGAACTCAAAAACCTTTGGCGTGCCTTGCGAGACGAAGTTAAGTTTTTTCTGACTGTCTTTTTTTTTAACGATTCTTCGCTCTATTTCCTTTATTCAAATATGTGATGACCTACTTCCTAAGCATAATGCCAATATTTACTTAATTACGTTTTGACTGCTCAGGAACTCTCGAAGTACCCCCATTACCACTGCCAAGTCCTGCTATTGTGAGAAAAACTACTATCTACATGAACATGAAGGACCTTGACGTGTCCCAAAAACATGCACAACAAAGCTGATGATTTCTGCGCTAGACCATCTTTTTATATAACTAGTCTTGACTGGCAAGCCTCGTTTAATGTTGAATGACAAGTGTTACTGAGTCTTGATTGACAAGTGTTTTTGGCAGATCCCAAGCAAATGTCAACTATAATAAAAATCGAACGGGATGAACTAATTGTTCAAGTTGCCAAGTCTCATTTCTTTTTTAAGAATAAAACAGAAATATCTAAATGAGCTACAAAAATTTTAGTAAGTTCTATACTGCAGTATCTACAAACTCTTCCAGGCAATCAAGCTGCTTTTAACACTACTTACAACTACTTGTAACAATATAGGCTTTATGACACCTTTATAATTAGACAGGCGAGTACCTGAACACTAACACACATCTATCATTGAAAAATTCTGAACGTGCGTGTGTTCCACAGCGCGGAAATTTGGTCTCAGATGGTTAGTTACTTGTAAAATAGAATTCGGGACTCACCGAAGTGTTGGCTGTATGGTGAATAGTTTCCTAAATTTCCTTGCAAAGCGTAAAATTGCAACCATAATAAGGTTGTAAGAAATGGTCGACTTTAAATGTTAACAAGTCTTACAAAATACACTTGGCATATTTTAGAACACGAAAGCCTGTTGGCTCATACCATACTGCAGGTGAGACAAATCCGTATTGAAAGATATAAAACAACATGTACGACAGAAAAACCAACACTGAATGTAAAACTAACTTAATACCTTGTTTAATTCTTTTTCAACTTCTGCATCATCTCCAAGTAGAGGTGACTGCGGTTTTAAGGTCACTCCCTTCACTTCTAGATTCACATCATTTGACTCCGCGCCGTCACTTCCATCACCATCTTCATCTCCCAGACCATCATCTTCACTTTCGTCCTCATCTTCGTCTCCTTCATCCTCACTCATGGAGCCCAGCATTTCCAAATGTTTATGTGATTCTAACTGGGATTTCACTTGGTTGATTCCTTCATCACCAATGCAGTTTCCTAAATTGAAGAAAAGTAAACTCTTAGGGAAAACAGGTACCCAACTGGTGTCTATACTGCGGCCTTATCCATACTGCGTTGATATATTTTTTAATTTCTGACAAAATAGTTTTTCATATTTTAAAACAAGCAAACACCGCTGAGAGCAACGCATTTATTAACAGCTTTTATATTCCATTTCAAGCGAAATGACTACATAGTCTATTTAATAAAATGCGCTGATAACACCCCACAATAGCTTCGCACTTTCATTTGGAAGCTGAAGGCTCCTTGCAAATTCAAACCAAATACGAATTTTGCAAAGACGTAAAATCTAAAACTGGAGTTTGTCTTGAGTTTATTTTGTGATCATTAACAAACAGCTGATGTGAAGTCCGAGGAAGAGGAGCTTCAGATAACATTGACCTAAGGTCACCTAATGCTATGTGAGAACCCAAACATGGTGGCAAACCCTTCTGGCTTGCTAGCACTGCACTTAGTAGTCAGTGGCTTCCAAGCGATCGACTCCGCGATCATGTAATTACAAGTAAACAGCGGCTCAATTCTACATTTGACATTTGTTTACGATCCAAAGGAGCTTGGGATAACATTGGACCAAAACCTGGTACACTCGTTGTTACAAAATAAGAAAATCGCGAACACGATAAAGATTACAAACCTACTCGCAACAGCATGCCAGCAGTCGATCCAGTTCCGCGGTCATATTATAACTAAACAGATGTTCCATGTAGTACCAGTAACTGTGAAGAAACCGGCTTTCGTTTGCGAGCTTCCTCACGTAATCTAAGTGCGAACTTTTAAGCACTTCTATTATCAAACACACGTACAATCCTTGAACACCGACAAGAAACTCCAAGAAGAAACTCCGAGAAGAAACTACGCCACGCCGTGCTTGAACTGGGTCGGATTTCAGAGCTGGTTACGAGTACGAACAGTTATGCTCATCTACCGATTTAGTTTGGATTGGTTATGAATGCAATATTGATTAGCGACGATATTTATTCGATGGATAATTTGTGTCAATTTAAGGCTGGGAAATTTTAAGTTTTTATTCGTTTCAAAGATTTCCTATTTTGAACACGGTTCCACAGATGCTAACTTACGTAGGCGAATGAGTTATGCTGTATGCTTATTTCAGAATCCTTCATATCTTGTGGTCCGGCTTGTGGGTGTTAAGAGGTGGGAATTATAACTACAAACCTGTGTATGATTATATACTGTATAACACAGCCAAACGCGCTGCTCCTCTACGACCTCTGGGGGTAACCAAACCAACTACTGGATCAGTTCTCATTAACACCGTAAGTTTTAAGAAATTTATCAAAAAACTGTGCATTGGTGCATGTTATTTACTTCATTAATATTTGAGTTTACCAAGATAACAGTATGTTCCACTTTACTAGTCCCATTCGGTTCCCGTAACTAGGAATAAACGTGTGTGGAAGAAAACTTTAACCCATTTAATCGGGAGGTCTGCTTCTTTCGTAATCTGTTTGAAATCTGTATGTTCACTAAGCTCGGCTTCAATTGTTTACTGTTTCGAGAGGGTACTGATTTAGAAACCGTCTTCTGGAATACGGTGATAAGCACACATGTGCCTATTTGAAAGATATAACATCACTATTAGTCACTTTCAATTGGAACTGTACCTTTCATTGTTGCTAACGATGCTGTTATCAGTTGCCACTGCATACTGATAGTTTTAACATTTATTGTAAATAGTGTTATTAAACCACTGTTCCTCTGAGATGGTTAACTCACCATTTAGGTCTAATCTCTCCAAGTGGCCTTTATTCTTAACAGATTCAGCTACTGCCAGAGCTCCTTCTTTGTCGATTTCATCAAATGAAAGATTTAGTTCCTGGAAGACAAAAGAGAACAGCAACTAAGATGTCTAAAGTATTTTTTCATTTAGAACGCGATTCTCACCGTTTTTAACTTCAAGTTCTTCGTTTGAGATCAGCTAATTCTATCTGTAAAATGAAGGGCTCTGTCTGCAGTGATAAAAGAAATCAGAAACTCTCTTGTTTTGGGCTCATGAAACCCTGTAACTTTTGTGCATCACTCTTCATCAAACACCTCAGATCTGCACAGATCGTTTTAATTCTTTTCAAGCTAACCACGGATTAAAAAAACCCACTCAACCGGCCGTTTGCGTGAAAACAGATGCGGCCACAGCCTTTCCGTTTGGCCGGAGGCTGCACAAGCTCTGGGTTCAGCAATGGGCAAGGTTGCCGTTAGAGCAGCGGGAGTCCCTACGACCCCTCACAGCTGTTTGCAGAGGGTCCCCCACTGGTTTAAGGGAAGTTGTCAGTGAATACAACTTATATTATTGTTTTCATTCACCTCTGTCAGAAATCTTAAGTGCATCTTTTGGTAATTTGTAAGCTTTTCAAATATGTCCTTTCTGGTTCTAGTGCGCCAGGGACCCACATATGCGCACTGAGAGAAGCCCTGGTTCTAAGTCCCCGAGCGCAGGACAGAATGTTGTTACTCAGCCACATTTTCTCTCGTTAACTCAACGACACTTTATTTAAAGAATCGTGTTTTATGTGCCACAAACCCTAAATCATAAAGCGTTTTACAGAGCTTTAGTCAACTGAGAAAATTTTTATCTAAACACACATAAAAATACGATAATTTTGCGTGAGTTAGTATTAGTCAATCGGTAATCTTTTTTGTTACAGTGACAACAGTCGCCTCTGCAGTCGGCAGTTGCTCTGCAACGATTGCGGCTCGTTTATTAATTGTTTTTAATTTAAAAAAACATGAAGCTTGAATATAGGGAATTCATCTTCTTGTGTTCAAATTCGAGAACTCGCGAATGAGCGCACGATTTGAACACTCGAAGATAACTGAATTCCACATCTCTGCGCACCCAGGTACTATTCTTAATCGTGTTTGCAACGGATGCATTCTTTGAAAAAAAAATCGCTCAACACAGGTAGGTATCTACGAGTTTCTTTTCTTTTGAAGAAGTTAAAAGAATAACTGAAATCAATTCTCTAAGCAACATGGTGTGCGCGTCATCTGGATGATTCAGGGCCGTATATATGCTCTGCATACTACACGTAGAATTATTGTTCCTTTTCAACAGTTTTTGAAACCGTTCCTTACGCTTTTGAAAAATGTATGAATCGTGTTTTTTGTGGCACAAACCCTAAATCATAATCAAAGAGAAATGATCTAACTTGCCTTTAAATTTGAATTTGAATTTGTGATTGCCTTTGCAAGAGACTTTGCTCCTGCCGTCTTCACTAGACAATCACCAAAGTTTATAACTTCAAGGTTGTGTAGAACTTGAAGAACCTATATTGACAGTGAGAAAAATAAAACGTGGTTATTGTTATTATTGCTAATAGCGGTCTCATACAACAGATTATTATACCATATCACTAGACAAAATTAGATACATGTAGATTAATAAAAGTTGTGGTGC
Source organism: Parazoanthus swiftii (assembly GCA_025403585.1). Lineage (NCBI taxonomy): Eukaryota > Metazoa > Cnidaria > Anthozoa > Zoantharia > Parazoanthidae > Parazoanthus > Parazoanthus swiftii. Next base: position 10,718 of record JAOBYE010244877.1, on the reverse strand, counting down.
TTATCTAGCGCTTTACACGTAATGTCCCAACAGCGCTTTACAACCATGTGCCAGGCGCAAATGTCTGCCATTACAGTACTGATGCAGGCCACAACACCGGGATTACCAAAACATGTTCAAGAAGTGTGGGTTATTTCAAGTCCCCTGATAGAACGTCGAGACACTAGACTAACGGCTACACGTTCCTGTCCGTGGACGGTGTGGAAAGAAAGTCACAATCTTGGACTAGGCTGGGGATTGAAACGGGATGGACCTCCTGGTTGACAGACAGCAAGAGCTCTTACCAACTGCAATTGACCTCTAAACATTGCTAAACAGACTTCCAATACAAACCGTCTATCTGAACACAGCCGTTTCTGCAATATTCGTATTTGTTTCAACCTTACTGGTTTGACTCTTTTCCAGTGCACGTGCTGTATCATTGACAGCTTCTAATTCTCGAAAACCAGACATACATGTAGTAAGGGGAGACAAAGATATAATAAAAGCAGGTCATGCAAACAAGCTTCCGAGAAATAAGACCTGCACAATGAGGGGTTATTCTGTACACTGCTCGCAAGTCGGCAGTTTCTATTACCAATAAAGTATTTTTTATCTAGCTTAAAAATGTGTATAGTTCTTCTGATGAAGTAGATTACCTGGGCCATGGCCTCGGCACCTTTTTCTGTGAAGATATTATCATTGAGATTGATGACCTGTCAAGAGCATGAGAGGACAGAGTCAGAACAAACTGAGACTGTACCAGTTGATCGTCGGCATTCTATCAGATTACAATAGTACTTTTATACAGCCAAACCTGAAATTACAGTAATTTAAGTCTCTTAAACCAACGTTGCAGTATATTTGCTTCCCACAGAGCTTTCAACCAGGCAAAGTTTTTGCCAGTAAGATCAAGCGCTGCTTTCATAACGTAAATGAGCTAAAAATTTTGGAAAGCAGTTTTTCCGAGATTCTTGTTGGACCATTACAAGTTAACTTGATAGTTGTGTGTTGAAGTGGTCGCCCTGCTGAATAAAAAATACACAGAACTGACAAAATTTGAAAAAATTGGAATATCTGTTAGAAATTTTATTGTTAGAAAAGACAAATAAAAAAGGAAAACTGAGTTCATCTGAAGACAAAAATTATTTTACATGCACAGAAAATCTTTATCTTCTTTTTTTATTGTATGTTGCAAATTACACTGCAAGGGGAAAATATAAATAGTTTAACGTTTGTACATGTACTATAAACTGGAGTCAAAACTGTACTTCTACTACTTGTACTGTATGTACACATTGTAAACGTTTACTACATATACAAACAGTTTGTTTGTGTGTTCAAATTGTGTTAGAGAGTTAAAATCTGCATCTAAGAGGTTATCACATAGCTTTAAAACAAACATGAGCTTTGTGTAATTTGTGATTCTCTGAAATAGTTGGGAAGATACGTAAACTATACATTCTCTACTGTCATCCAAGTTGAGAGTTCTTGGCAACATCCTGACTCAGTTTTTGTTTTTGTTTTGTTTTTGTTTTTCTGGCTCCCAGACCCTCCTGTGTGTATTTTGTCAGTTTTGAAAACAAATTTTACACATCTCCTTTCAAATTAACCATCTTGCTCTGCTTTTACTGTTTTCAACATAAATTTTGATCTCAATTGTGTCCAGGTTGTATCATAACCCTGAATCAGTTCTAACTTTCATCTGTTAAGAAAAAGAAATTGGTTTCCCTAATTGTGTCATATGTGTGGCAAAAAGGAGAAACTTGAATATTTGCAGAAGATAAAATTATGCTCAAGTACTTGATAATGATCATTTGGAGTGTATGACAACCAGAGTAACAAAAAGTTAGAACAGTGTACTTTAAAAAAGGCTAAGAGTTTAAAAAACTATGATGGTCTTACAATCATTATAAACAAAAAGGCCTGTGTGTTCACAGTAGCACAGTAAAGGTATTTGTACCTTGAGGTCTGGATTGTCCTTGAATGAGTCCGCAAGAGCTCCTATTCCTGCATGTTCAATTCCATTCTGAGGCATTACAACTTCTCGAAGTGTGCCTATAACCTACAAAAGTATAAGAGTGTTCTAAGTATTGTTTAAAAATATATCTAACAGTAAAATAATTATCAAATGATTGTACTACAGTGTAGGTAAGTAAGTAAAACTATTCAAAAAGAGCCTGTGGTCAACATGAATCTGTTAATGCACATGGAAACATGTTAACTGATTTTTAACCTTTTTTATGTCATTCAATCACTTCCAGAAAATAGTTGCTGATACCAGATTTGTATCCAAAAGTCTTGGTTGTTCTTGGTTTTCATGTGATGTCAGAGCTACCATGTTGGTGCCCCTTTACAATGGCATTGTATAAGCTAGTTTATATTGTTTGGGATTCCCACATGGCCACCATGCCTTAACTACCATTTGAATCTTTGGGGATGGAGTGAAAACTAGCAATACACATACTATGGAATACAACATAACTGGACTCCCTTATGTTTTCTATTCTGCACAGAAGCAATGATTGCATAATTATATTTTAGGTCTAGCACCTTAAAAGCCCGGGCCAAGTCTTTTGCTCCCGGATTTTCTAGTCGATTTCTTCCTGATATGAAGACTTCAAGGGCCAAGGGTTTTCCTTCTGCTGAGCTGGATTTGTGATTATCCAGAAGTGCTTGTGACAAGATCTTCAAAAGAAAATAAATAAAAAGACAATGAAAAACATCTCGATTTCAAAGGCAAAATGTTGGAGGAAAAAAAGTGCGCATTTATCACAGATAATTTTTAAAAAAAATTGTTGATAAATCTCAGTTACAATACGGTAATTACTGTCATAAATAAACTCATAAATATTAATAATATGTAAATTCAGGCATCCTGTCATTTCTTTTAGCTAGCTAGAACACTGTTACTGTACATGTTACTAGCAAATGGATTATCAATGAACAAACTGGTAATAAAACTCTTATTGTGATGCTTCAATTACTCTAAGCATTATTAAATTTATCTACATCATCTTACCAACCCAGATTTGCTTGAATCAGGTCTTTATCTACAGTACATGTAGGTAAAGTTTATTTGTGAATCCTACAATTTAATACTCCTTAAAGTGTTACTGACAGTACCAGTTGAACAAACCTTTCCCCCTCCAACTCCTAAACCATTGTTATTAAACTTCAGTATTTTCAGTGTGTAACATGGTGGACTTGTGATAAGTTTGGTGCACGCTTTTACTCCATCTGGACCAAAGGCATTATCACTCAGGTCTAGCTCTACTAACTTTGCATTGGCAGCTATCACTCCATTGCTCAGGGATTCCTATATCAGGCAACAACAACTATAATTTATTTTGCACTGGTGAAGACATACAGAAAATCCTTAAAAGAATGATAATAATTTAAATCAGTACTGGCTATAAAGAAGGCAGCTTTAAATGCTAAATGTGTCAGATAGTCAATACATGTAGATAAACAAGAGGCTAAACTGTAGCCTGACTTGGGCCCAGTCTTGCCACATACTTGGTACATGTATATTTGAAATTGATACTTGTTTACTGCATTTGGAAAGTAAATATGAACAAGCCTTGCATAAAGCAGAACAGGAATCCAGTCAGTGTGATCATGCTCATGCAAGACTGAAATGGCTTGAGGCCATTTACTAGATTGTCTATTATTTATAATTATCATGACTCTATGTTACAACACTTGTGATTTCTGCTAATATGATATTGTTCCATTTGGGGAAAAAAACAGAGAAAAAAAAAAATTCTGCAAGGGAAAAAAACAACAAATTAACATCCACCAGGATTTGAACTCATGACCTGTTGAACCCAAGTTCAATCAGGTCGCCAGTCCAATACACTTACCACTGTGCCACCATGGAAACTAGCGCATGTGCAGGACAATCACGACACACACAAAAAAAATAAAAAAATTTGAGCTGAAACCTCAACTCTGCACCTCCAGCCCAAGTAATAGTTTATAAAAAGAAATCAGAATAGCCAACATGTATAATTATGTAGTTGCCTTCAGATGTCTGGACAATTAGTTTTAGTTAAGTATTAAAACCCAGACATTTTAACTGATGAAAGCAAGGGTTGAGTGACAGTATTGGATGATGTTCAAAGATTGAAGAGGTAGAAATGAGGAACTAATAAAGACAAAAAAGCTTGGGAGTTACTCCAGAATGGATGTTCCTTTAAGAAAGTGTTTGTCATGCATTCTGGGTATCACGTGGCTGGAGAAAATTAGGAATGAGAATCTATGACAGCAAATAGGACAGGAGCCAATGAACGAAGAAAGCAACCATGGGGATGGACTGATTATACCCTCAGAAGACAAGAAATCAATGCAAAAGAGGCTCAGCTCTAGACTGGAATCCACAGGCAAAGAGAAAGAGATGATTCAAAGCAAAATTGAAGGCAGGGGAGAACGAAAGAGCTGCAAAACAGGGGTGTCACTTGGGCAGAAGCAAAGAGAACTGTGGAAGTCAAACTCACTGGAGAGCAGAGGACATACATGTGCTGGAAAGAGCAGTGACATACTGGAGTTCTCAATTTAAGTCATATTTCATTTTTAAAAGCTTAGTTCTTAATAAAAAGATTTCAAGATCATTTTGTAGTTTTAGCAGTTTAGTCAATGCACTTACCATAGCTGGGGGAATCTCTGACCGTAATCTACCTGTAAACATGTCACTCCACAGAGCTCTCTGGAACAAAAAGAGTTACAGTGTTTTTCATTTTTGTATACATTAAATGTAAATAATTTTATTATGCTATGCAGTATCAATTATTCATAACTTGATAGTATACTTGCTACCCTTTAAAGCTCAGTCACTTCCTGAAGACACCAAATTCACATGAAGTTTTCGGTTATCTCGATGCTACTATTTTTTCTTTATTTCATGTGAAGAAGGCATATTGTTCCATAATTTTATGTATGTTTGGCATATTTTCTGCATGACACGGCTCGATTTTAAGGAAAATTTCTTGTTGTACATGGGGCAACCATGAGTTCTTTTTTAGTCGTCCCTCAAAAGTTGAGGTCATCCTAAATAAAAGTGACTCAAATAGCTATAATAGGTGTTTCAGCATGTTTCAGCATGTTTTACACTTTTTTCCATTTAAAATTTTAACTAGAAGTAAGGCCAAACCAAATTAATTTGTAACATAAATCAATTGGTTGGTTCTAGTCATCCAAAGGATGACTAAGCTACTACTCTTGGTTGTCCCACAAGGATTTCAGTCGTCTCTGACGACCGGATGACCATAAAAACCAAGCCCTGCATAGCAATATCATTTTATTGACTAGAGTGATAAATTAGTGATCCAAACAATTTAAAAATAGACCAATTTTGATATATTAAAATTCAACCTGAAACAAAAGACATCATTACAAGCAATGTTCTAGCTAGGCCAAAACGACAGGGCGCTGTCATCCAGCGCCCTGTCGTTTTCAGAGCCTCAGCTTTAGTATATAATCAAAATTGTAGTTAAAATGCCGAAAATGTCGATGTTTCATGAATGCGATCCATTTTCATGACGCCTGTAACATTTTATGGACAAGGAGACCTGAAACGAACTCGACTTGCTAGTAACGTGACAAAGTTCAAGAAGGCGCGATCTTTTCTCACTCAAAATCTTGCTGTATTTGTGCAAAAAACCAGAAGATAAATGAGTGGATCGAACCTTTACAAAGCCCAATTGGAAAACTCCTCATGTAAATAATTTTGTCATCGAAATACTCGAGAAAATGCAACATTTTCGATCGCGATCGCGAACCCGCAAAACTCTGATTGAATGAGAGATGGATGTGGAGCTAGGAAAACGTTTTGCCTTGAGTTATTATCCATGTTTCATAAAAGGCTACGAGTCTTTTTCCTGTTTCATTGGTTTTAGCCGTTACGTGTTAATTACTATAAAACAGGTCTACGTTTTTTATCTTTTCTTGGGCAAAGTCGCAGTAAAAAACCTGTAAACCTAAACTTACAAATACTATTAGCATGCTGGCAATATTAGTAGGTATAGTTTCAATAATTAGGTCGCTAAAATACATGCCCTACAGAAACTACTGAGCATCAAATGCAAAGAGACAACCATAGTTTTAAGTGCAATATAGAATATGTGAGAAATCATTGGCAATATCAAATATTGTTATTGAACTCAAGTTTCTCCGGTTTCGGTTCCATCCAAGCCTTTTTGTTTCTTTCACTTCCTGTTCTCGTCTGGGGTCACACCTTATGTTAATTAATATATTAGTAATAAGATGATAGCTTTCCCCTATGATGACCAACTTAAAGCAGACAGAGTTCAATAAAACTTTCGGTTTTTATTTTATCTCTCGTAAGCAATTAGTAAACACTGCTTTGAGAAGATACAGATGACAAACGCTTAAAACCTAAAATATCCAAGTTATGATGAGTTGAGGTGGCTCTCATTGATTTTTCACTTTCATGTACCACGGAACTTTATGATAAACACACAGGTATGTCATGGTAGATTGTTGTCCGTTGTTGGTAGTTGGTGTTACAACAAATTCTGAGCTTGTCAATCCCTGCACGCCCATCGAATATTTTGTTGCGATTGCACCTTGAGAGAGCTCCAAACACCCCTGTATTTTAACATTTAACTGCATTTTGAATAAGATTAGTTCGGTTACCCCCATTTTTTGTGTTGATATTCTTCTCACAACAAGGGCAACATTTAAGAACATTTTTAAAGATGTTGACTCCTTTCCTCTTCGAAATCATGATTCCTGAGATAGTCGTAACCTCGTCCCCAGGCATCCTCCTCTATCCGGCCGCTCCGTGCGTGGTTACTCAGCGCTTCGTTTTCAAGATGGCGGAAGGCGAAGCGTGTATCAAGACAAAGGTAACCGCGCCTTGCAAAAACGGCAACCGCGTCGCCGACCGTGCCGACCATACGAACCGAAGAGTTGACTGGGGACGAGGCTAAGAAAGTTGTTGAATTTTAGACTGACTCCTAGTAAACTCCTGAAAATTGAATAAGGTTCCCCAACTTTGCAACCCAATTTCGGTTTTGATAGTTTGTTAGAATCACGTGTTTGAGCGAAGCCTTTGTATGTTTTTTATCTTGTGCATGCATTTTTTAAAATACTCCCGGAAACTCCTAAGATATCGTCAAGTAATTCCACATAGTCCTGTTTTTTCGAACTTGTAATGTTTACAACCACTTCTTTGTGAGTTGATAATTAATAATCTTTCTAACATTATGTTCATTCCCAAACTTCTAACCCTCCAGCAAGAGATCGGAGTTGGAACTTTGAGTACTATATTGCAAATTTGATCGCAAATTTAGAGGTTTTGTGTGGAAGCGTTCATTTGACCAATGAATTGATTGACTTAAAGTTTTAAAGTAGAACAACTGACAAATGGACAAAATCGGTTAAAAATATCTATTTATGCCGAAACCCTTCCCTACTCAACGTTCTCCACGGCGACAATCTTTGATTATTTTCTTTTATTGATACATGAGTAGGTGGACAAAGAATTTCAGGCCCATAGGCAGGGGGGTGCGCGGGGTGCGTACGCACCCCCCCCCCACGGACCAAAAAAGGTCCGCATTTGGAGGCTTAGCAAGACGATGAAAATGCCCGAACAGGTTTATCGTAACAGTTGGTGCTACCGTAAATCGAACGCCTAAAAAAAAAACGGCCGTAAATTATAAATTTGACTTTTAAGAGTCCAAGTTTACGAAATTTGCACCCCCCCCCTCCCCAAAACAAAATTCCTGCCTACGGGCCTGAAGAATTGAAAATTTAGCGATTGGAACTACTTGCCAAAACGGAAAAATGGTACTAGGAAAAACCCGAAGAGAGGGGGATGAGTTGTAACTCCTAAGAGAGAAAGTTAAATGACAAGAAAATCGTTTCTTAAAAGTTCATAAAGTATCTATCAAGCAGCTAAGACATGATAATTTGAGAATTAGTCACGATTTTTGTTTATCTTATATAGGTATTTCTCAAAAAGGTTTTTAAATGTGTTTTTGTTGGCAACTCTTTTGATGGTACCATACAGGCAGAACACAGGCATTTAGAAACCGAAGGTTATTGTTGTAGATGTCCTTGTCTCTCTTCCAGTCTAAACATCGTAGTCACCTGAACCCTTTGGATACCTTTTTGCTACGATGGCGAACTATTCCCTCAGTGATAAGCAGTTGAACTACTTCAAGCTGTCAACGATAGTTCTCGATGAGCTCCCTGCAGCACTTCGGAAGACCTTCCGCACCATGTGGGACACAAAACACGGCTCCAGTCCTGGGTATATGCCGTGGGATGACTCCATTGCAGTTAGGAAGATGTTCCAAGCGTTAGAGCCTGCTAGAACCAAAACGCCCTTACCTTTCCATCTGCCAATGGAGGAGTGGGATTGTACCTCACTGTTCCAGGCAACGATTTACGCTCAAAGTTTTGCAGTCACAGACTCGCGTGGTGTCACAAAGACACTGAGTAAGATGTATGTGGACCCTAAGAAGACACCAACTGGATCGTTCCATGGTAGCGTAAAAACTGGAAATCATGATGAGACAATTTCTTTGGCAATAGACCAGTTGCGGCGGCTAAGAAACACGGTGTGCCACCAAGCAAATACCAAAGCTATTAATAAAACAACATTTCACCGCTGTGTAACATTGGTAAAAGATTCCTTTGCTGCACTTGGAATTAACGTGACTGTCATCACTACTATCGGGGCTATGATGGAAGACGACTTTCCAATAGCAAAGGTTAAATGTTTGGAAAAACGTATGTTGGAGGAACACATTGCATTTGAACGCTTTTTGGAAGAAGAGGTATTACAGGACGTTTGTAAAGTGGAGACATTGATAAGAGATGACGTTTTGCCAGTCCTTCAAGAGAATACTGCGAAAGTTGTTCAGGAAGCGGAAAGCGTGAAGACAATGTTAAAGGAAAACGTTCTTGAAGAACTTGGAAACATGAAGTCAATGTTGAGAGATGATGATGATGATGAAATTCTCCATGAAGTGATGAAACTGGGGAAGTTGTTAAAAGATAAAGTGTTACAAGGCGATGAAGTCGACAAGGATATTAGTATGGTGAAGACGACGTTAGAAGGTTTATTGCAATCCAGAAAAGAGAATGACAACCTCGATGAAAGTGCCAACTTACAAGTTCTTTTGAAAGAAATGTTGTCAAGAGTTAACGACGTACAGGATCTTATAAAAGACACATTTAAAACTGGTAAGCTTCTAGAATTATATAATTATGTGTTCAAAATAACTAAGATGCTTGAATAATTTCAGTTTTATGGGCAGTGATAAAAATCTATCTGCTAAGCGAGCAGAGATCCCTCGCATATTGTTAATCTCGAACACCTATGGGCAGAAATCTAAATTGTTGTCGAGTTCCTAAATGATCGTAATAGAACAAATTGAGTTTGCGAAAACTGTTTTGTAGTTTAACGAATTTGCTCTTTGTTGACTTGCAATTCTTTTTCAGACTTGCATTGAGTACCCCGTGAGTAACAATGGCCCTGGTACTGATTATGAGTATCCACCGTTTTGGTTTACGAGAAAATCATTTGTAAACAGACAGACAGATAGCTATAGGTAGATAGATATATAAACAAACAAACAATTAAGTATGCTATATTGATTGTACGAACGGTTTGCGTCCTGAAAGATCCAGGTCCCGGGATTAAGGAGAATTGAACTCGACAACCTGACTTTTGACTAGAGTTGTTAAGCAGCTGAACGAGATTTAGTTAAATGTCCAAATGAAATATTGCTAAAATTTCGAAAAATTGCAAAACTTGAAATATTTGTAGTTTTTGTTGGATTATTGCGAAACTCTGAAAAATCTGAAGTTGCGTGCATTGCTGGACTGAGTCGAGACACATTATTAAAGGTTTTACCTAGAACTTTCCATATATCGTTATCCCCAGGCAGTTCAGTACCTTCCTAGAATTTTTGATCTTCCAGACAGTTTTTTCATATGTCCAAGGTTTTTAAAGCATCGCGGTAGTCTGTAGTGAATAGAGTGGTAGTATAAATGGGACAGGGAATATCGTTCATATTCGTACAAATCTCACAAACGATGTTTGATCAAAAACGGTTTTGAATCAATATCGCAATGCTATCAATACGCCCTTACGTGGCTTCTTAGCAGCGTTGGATAAATACTGAATGATGAATACTAATTATCTTTTTCCAAATTTACAGATGAAATTAAAACTACAAAACAGTACTACCCGCAAACAGGAAGTGCACTAGTCTAGGCGGGGAGTAGTTCATATAAACATATTTAGAAAACTAGTACAAAATTATAATAAATTGAGGCAACGAATAAACTAAAAAGTACAATTAAAACAAACAGTGAGTACAAATAACTCAAGTAACGAATAACATAGTAAGACTTTGAAATCATGATATAATGTTTACTTATTTTATTTAATCATATGCATGGCGCGATTAAAAAAAAAAAATTTAAGATTGCACTTTCTAACTACTGAATTGTAAACGTGTGACTTTACGTCTGTTTTTGTTTTGCATTATTAAGAAATGAAGCAGCCATCTGTTACTCTTCCTGAACCATGTCTCCCTGATACTGTACCCCATTTCACTGGGCGTGAAAGCGTGATCCAAGACGTTATTGAGTGCTTAACTACACAACCTTTTCGTTTGGTGGCCCTGGTTGGCTCTGGTGGGTTTGGCAAGACGTCAATTGCAAAAGCGGCTGCTCATCGACTTTGTGCCCAAGGAGTC
>JAOBYE010244766.1:3913-16570 GCA_025403585.1 Parazoanthus swiftii | reverse complement strand
TGATATAGTACGTTTCTCCGCCTAAGGTTTGGTGCAGAGGTGACGTTAGAGCTAACAACGCTCGAAACATCAGTCATCTACGAAAAACATACCGTGTTAACTAGTGATGAACAAACCACACAACTAATTGCAGCACATCTAGCACATCCAATTATCTTTCAAATACAACCAAAATAAAACTGATACACGCTACAAGAGTAAAAGCTTTTCTTGGCAGACGAGGTGATGGGGTTCTCGCCGGGATTGACTTCGCAACGACACAGTTCATTCGTGATTCCAAGCGCAGTGCGGGTTACTAAAAGCGTCTGTTTCCCCAGTAAAATGACCAAAAGTACCATTCAATTAACAATTATGCACACATTTTAACAGATAAGAGCTCTTTGTATAGTTTGTCAGAACAATAAACTAACTGATCTGAAGCCATCTTGTTACAATGATCTCTTGTTATCATCTGCCATCCTAAACTGGACTATTGCTTTGCTTCTATATTTAAAAACCAAATATGCATATATTGTTCAATATTGTGATAAATACAGTTAAAAACCAAGAAAGGAGTGAGAGTTAATCACTGAAGACAGAAGCTCATATGTGCTTCTATATGATCAAATTCTCTTAGGCTAGAACAATTTAACTTTCCGTAGCACACAAATTTTTAAAGAATAATATAATAACTCTTTTGTATAAGTTGCAAATATGAAAATAATTTATTTTAAAATAAATGTCTTCAGCCCTTTTTTGTCTTTTTTTTAGAGCTTTGGTGGGTTGTTCAGATTCTTAGAAAAATAAATTTCCCAGTCGTTTCTTATATTTTTCTGCTTTTCGTCATGACGGTGACGGTCGGATCCGTGCTACTGAAAATTAAATTGGTCTGGCTTAACTGGTACAGACAAAAAATGCTGTCTACCAAACACAAACTAAAACGCTATCGCCGTAGAAAAAAGTAATTCACAAACTTCCACAGAGCATCTTTTTATCGCAAAAAGACTTCCCGCAGTTCTGCACGATTTTAAAAAAAACAGATATACAAAAGAAGTATTTTAGCGCAAGACGAGGAAGTCTGAAGCACTCATAAACCTAAAAAAAGTACGTGTTGATGGTGAATGTAACCAGAAAGCAGCTTAACGTTATCAAACGGACAGATTTCCTTTCCGAACATGAACTTGAAGATGTTGCATGTAGTTATCTTTTCTCGCAAAAGTCTTCCCACAGTTCTGAACGTTGCATTTGTACGGCCGCACCCCCGTGTGAACAGACATGTGGCGCCGGAGGGTGTGCGGGCGTTTAAACGTCATATTACACACGGAGCAAGTGACTGTCCGGCAGGTATGGCTGTCAAAGTCCGGCTCCATTCGGCCCAGGCACTGAGTGCACCGGGCCGCATCGGCGGCTACAAGCAGGGAAGAAGACAACAAATGAGAAACTGGAAATAACTTTCAAGACGCAAAAGGTCCTTGGCTCGGCAGGATTGATTTCGCGTCAAGTGTTTCGTGACTTCAAGCGCAAAACTGGAATGAGATACATCCACAAGTTTCCTGACATAGGCGGAAACCGACAACAAAGTGAAAACCGAAATGGTATTTCTGAAAACTGAGTCACCTCATATCTGACTTGCGTAATCTGATGCAGGGGAGAAATCTCGCACAGTTTGAACTGAAGGTAGTTTGTTGATCAATCAAATTTGATTACGTTTGTTTCTTTATTTTGTAAGTTATTGTAATTTGCACGAGACCAAACTACAGCCGAGACACGCGTTTCTTCTGTTAACGCTTTATTTCCTCTGACAGCACGTCACTCAGGGCACCGAACAGCTACGGCAGAGCAGTTGAAAGTCATTACTACGGGGAGAGAAAGAAGGTCTCAAGAGGTTTTTGCTCCTCTTTCATTTGCAAAGTTGCTTTTGTTCTGGACTCGAGTACCGGCTGGAACACAAGCGCTTGGATTGGGTGTTTCATTCTTAACACGAGCGTGAAGTTGTTGCACCTAACCATCCCTTATCGCGAACGATTTTCCAGTCGTGCACGGTGCACTTAAAAGAACGCAGTCCGGTGGGCGTCAGCGCATGACTGCGCGGGTAGTGTTGTCGTTTAAACGCGCGACCTCACACGGGAGCACTTGACAACCAACGAGCGTCCTGCCAGCCTTCGTATTACAATACCTTGAACACCTCTAGTGTTTCCTTTCTGCATGCAGAAAGGATTATATTTTATGAGAAAAACTTTGCTTGCAGACGCCGCTAAACGGGTCTTCCTTTTCGAAAATGAACTTCAAGATGTTTCACATAGTAATCTTTTCTCGCAAACGACTTTCCACAGTCTTGCACGGTGCACTTAAAGGGCCGTTCTCCCGTGTGCAAGGACATGTGTCGGCGAAGATTGCCTGGTGTTTTGCATGTCACGCTACACATTGTGCATCTCAAAGTTCTACAGACGTGACTTCCATCCGTCTCAATCTTTCCCTTGCATCTCGTGCACTGGCGTTTCCTTCCTGCGAGCAGGAAAGAAGAGTCGTTTAGTAAAAGACGTTGCCTGTAGAACCGTCTGTTGAATGCATTGAAAAGTTTTGATATCTAAGAACATCTGTGCGCGTCGCCCCATGGCGTTGCCGAATAACAAATGTAGACGTGCATAGGAGGGCAAGTAGGAGCGAAATCAAAGCATTTTAATACACATAATAAAACAGCTTCTACGAAAAAATATTAACAGAAGGAGACCAGAATGAAACTTACAACTCTACGGAACACGAAACTTTGGGAGCAGTTTTCCAACGAAGGCCACTCTGGACGACACTGAAATGTTTGAGTTTTTTTAAGGAGAAGGGGCATCAGAATAGAGAGGCTCCAGAATGGACAGGCACCAGAATAGACAGGAACCAGGAATGGACAGGCACCAGAAGAGGCACCAGAACTGAGAGACACCAGAGTGGACAGGCACCAGGAATGGACAGGCCCCAAAAGAGGCATCAGAATGGACAGGCACCAGAATGAACTGGCACTAGAAATGGACAGGCAGACACCAGAAAAGGCACCAGCACTAAGACACCAGAATGGAACTGAAGACACCGATCGGTTAGTTTGCAGTCCAACACGAAGGCCGGCGAGACAACACGCTCAATGCTGAGTCGGTTATAATTTCGCCTCTTACTAGTCAAAAGTTTGTGTGTTGTATTTTACAAATAGAGATTTAAAACTGACATTTCTATGGTCTGGGGAAGAGAGTCCGAAGTTCAGCAGTAGTGTTGGAGAGTAGTCTTTGTGCATATATAGTATTATTTATAGTTACGACTTGGAAAAACAATGAAGCTATCAAAAGTAATTAGTGTTTAAGGCGAGCCAAGGAAATTATAAAGAAAATCTTGTACAATAAACTGGTGGAACTGCTTCAGAGCTGGTGTAACATTCTCAGAGCAGCTAATTCAAGTTATTAAGTGAGCCAATGCATTTGGTAATTGCAATTTTTCTAGCTGATACGAAAGCTCTCAAATCAACAAACTATTGTAATAATCTATACGTATGACACTAACGACGCAAACATGAACAAGTCTTACCAGATGAAAACTGAACATCACGAACACCACTAAGAAAATTGAGTATTTGTTGTATTTCTGGTCTATATAATCAATTATTAAATTCTACAAAACACTGCTCACTACGTTACATGTACATGGATTTGCAGCAACTTTCAATGGGTGTAGTACAAGTGACATAAGTACTCTTGAATTTCTAGTTAACACAAAATTGAATTAGTGATCATGCTAATATCTTTAAACCTGGAGTGTAAATCTACTGACAAGACAAGCGATAATGGCAAACTGTAGTACAGTGCAGGTTGAAAAATTGATCGTCTCACAGATGAGCAATGCTGGAGAACAATGAGATCGCCGACTTTAACTAACCTGTACGAATTAACTGATAATTCTTCTTTTTCAAATCTAATCAGTGCAACGATCAGGCCCTCTATAGAAACTATGCACTACGGCGGGAACTTGGTATCAAACTTAAAACTAAAATTAAAAAGCTTATGTGTACATTGTCTCTTGGTTTGGTGCAAACTTAAAAGCCTCAGTTCAACTGAGCGAACTGCATTTTAAGGGCAAGTACAGCACTGTGAGCATGCATATGAAGGCGTACAGTCATATCCAAGTGGTTGCTCGATTACTTATTCCATTTGATAAAAACTACCACTTTCAATATTTAAGGCACTAAAAGGATGGTGGGAAGATGTTGGATAAAGCTGTAATAATGATAACAGTGACAATAGTAACAAACAGTTCTTGAAACGCATTTTGCGTGCCAACCCAATGCGCTAGCAAGTTGTTTGAAAAAATGTTAAGACTACCAATCAAAAATTTTAAAAATTAAGAGCTAAACGGCGTTACATTGTACTCTGCGCCGCTATTAAGGTAAGTTCTTTAAAAAATAAGGCTGGATTTTAAAGTTGCTATCTGAAGACTAACATGAACGGAAATAATCAGGTCAGTTGTTCCGGAGTTTCGGATCTGCAATGGAGAAGGCTCGACCACCATAAAATACTGTTTTGGAAGAAGGAACAGTAAACGGGTTGTGGATTGACGGAAGTTGGAGCCATTCTATTCAGTGCTATATAGACTGGTACAAGGTTCGTATCATTTAGGATATTCTATCTCTGACGGGAAGCCAATGGAACTTCTTTTCTCGAGGAAAGGTGTCACATGACCAGTTCCTCTCGAGTGTGCCGATACTCGGACAGCCATGTCTTGGATGCGCTGTGGTTTGCATTGCAATTAGATAGCGGATCATACAACAGACTGTTACCGTAGTCCTCAGAACTCGCTGACCAACTTTTATTTGGAAGTTCAAGCATTTCACAACGCAATATATCTGTCAGATAGATGCATGGAGTCTTAATAGCGCCACCACGAAACTAGCTATATACACAGATGTTTCGTTCACGAATCTATTCCACACTAATACCGAACACGTGAATGGTGTGCAAATTAAACTGCTAAAACCTCTCTAACCGGCTGCATTTACTGGCGTAATGGTACTGTTGGCAAGCAAGAAGAATTAACACTTCGGTACGATGTTTTGCTGGAACTGTTTTGAGCAGCTTAAGATCAACGAAGGAGGCGGAATGGACGGCCAGCGCCGAGGATTTTAAATTCAACATTGACGTATATTCATGCAAGTAAATGCAAACTCGGCGCCAAATTAAAATTTCCCCCAAATTTTCAATACTCTGGATTCTCGAGGCGCAGTTTCTTCCCAGAAGCCGTCCTGGGTGGATTCAAGAAGTTCGGCTTGGGCAGCAAAACTACTGAAGACAAGACTGCCGCGAAACCAGGACCGCAACAAAAATCACCAGTGTTAAAGGGACATAAAATCGAGTTCAGAATCAAACATTTTGAAACTAAAAACAAACGACAGCACCCAGAGACACGAGGCACTCGCTGCGAAATCAATTCTCGGCCAGAGTTTGCCCTCTCAAAAAGCTCGCTCAAAAGTAACAAAATAAAGTTTCTTAATAAGTTCAGCCATCGTTTCAGAGAAAGAGACCAATCTACTCTACCGTCCAGATATACATGACTAGTTCTTCCTACCGGATAATTGGGAGCTCAAGCAAACACGATTGGAGCATCAACGACGACCGCTGCTGAAATTGTAACTTCCCGTTTTCTAAATTCTTATTTGTATAACTCATTCGTTTCTTTTTTGTACCACCTGAAGGTGTATGAATATGGAAACTTAGCTTTGCTTTTGATGTCCGCGAAGATTAAATGATCTACCTTCCATCCTTCACGTTCTCTATAAATTCACAGAACAGAGGTTTTCCAAGTTTTGTTTTCTAAAGGTTACATTCCCACGTAAAGTTATAGTACTCTGTTATTCAGATTGTTTATAACGGTCTCTTTAACGCCCTCCTCGTTGCTTTAGCTCTGGGATATTGTTAAGTTACGACTCATATTTTACATTATTGTCCCTCTGATCTTACTTCGTATAATACACCAATCAATATCAAGTCGGAGGGAGGCTGGCAAGATATGTACATTTGCGCTCTCTCGCAAGCCCGAGGGTCGGTCGTTAAGCCACGTTTGGAGTAAAGTCACTCAAAGTTTCTTAAAATACCAAAAACTGCCTTCTTTCTCACACTTCATATGATTTGTGCATAGCTGCTACAACGGATAATCCAAGAGAATATTACACATGTAGCACAGTACACTTGTAATCGTATCTCTCAACAATTGGGATTCGTGAGACTGTTTAGTTTAATTACCATACACCACGCAAAAGTTCTGACAACGTTTGATACCAAATGCTGCACAGACTATTGAACCTTTTAAACAGAACAATGATTCCACATCGAGCACAACCACTGCCTCCCTACCTCCCCAAACAAAAAAAATCCACACAGAACCAAGACAGCAGTAGTCAGTTGGTAAATTTACTTTGTTTTACTTCAACCTTCTTCAACATGTTTTATAGTTGCTCTATGGAGACCAGTAAGGAGAATTTACGACTATATCGATTGTGCAAAACTACGGCCGACAATGGGACATGCAGTACAGCTCAAAATCTGTGAACATGTAGTGTTACTTGTGGAATGTATCTTTGGCCATATTCGATTGACCACTTCCAGGTCAGGAATTTGCAGAAAAAAAGTTGACTCCCTTCAATCAAGTAGTATTCCAATTATTCCAGAACAGTCCCGAATGAAGGCAATCTAAACCAAGAACCAGATGATCTCGATTTGTGCGCGCAAAACATTGTTTGTCAAAATTAGGCGGTCCTCGTCCCAGGCTCCAAACTGTCAAGCAAGCGCGTGAAAAACTTAGAGCATGCTTTGAGAACTTTCAACTTTATTAGACAAATTATATTAACTATAACTTTACAGTTTATCTTGGTGAGAGTTTGATGCCCCGATAATAAAAAATATTGTTAATCATGGACCGCCAATCAAAACGTCTTCGCGCGCTGATTGGCTACCGACGGCAGATCAATCAAATCGAGATCATCTGGCGACAAACCGTGAAAATTATGCATACGTTCTTTGGTGCAAGTCGTAACCTTTTCTCTGATGGGTTAAAAATAAACTTTGACAAGCTCTACTAGAAAACCAACAATCTTATAGAGAACACATGCTTTTGGCCGAGGCTTGTTAGCTTTTTGGCAAACTCGGCAGCCGAAAGTTGTTTCCTGTCATAACTGTACATACATAGTTCTTTTACGTGTACGAATGAAATGCCTGGTACTTCTTCAGTTGGTTGTTATAGTTCTACATTGAAAGTAACTTATTGTAAAAATCTTGTTCATTGTTCAATTGTTTTGTTGGCCGCTTCTTCATGTGAAACGTTGAAGAGAAATACAATAGATAACAAGTAAGTTGTACTTTGTTCTGAATTTGAGCTTAGGAAAGTGTTCTTAACTTTGCTATCAAAATATGGGTGAGTCTGAGCCTGTGTGAACTCCTTTGGACCACATAGTTGATAGAACTAACTGGTTGGGAAGCTCGACAAACTTCAAAAGAAGTGTACAAAGCTGCTTTGTTTTATGTTGAACGAACCGCGAGCGTGTACACTTCTTTGTTCAATGTGTCAACCCAAACGTTTCTACTGGTTAATTGTCATATGCATTTCAATACCTTTTGTGTTTAGTGCACCGTCAAGGCCAACGAACAAAAGAGACACAACAAAAACATATAACAAAGAAACTGGCCGAGTTTCATAACCATTTCTCTCTATCAACTATGTTTGAACCAAGAGAACACATTTGCCCAAACCAACCAATCAATGCCAAGTTTCAAGAAGACTACTGCATGGCCATATGTGGTGTTCGCAAACAGTGTTTTTCTTAAGGTTTGGGAAATGGGGTACACTGAGTGGGAAAAAAGGTACACCTTGGTTTAAGGTCATCGAGTGTCGAAGTTGCGAGGGTCCGGGGACTAGTTAATTAATCACAGGTTATGTTGTGATGAAGTTAAATGTTCTCTTTGGTGACTTAAAAAACTGCCAGACGTCACTGCTGGGGAAAGGCGGTACAATCACCTGGGAAAGTCGGTACAATCTACCGGTGTACCGACCTTAAGAAAAACACTGGCAAACCTTCGGGATAACTCTAAATCGCGTAAAAACAGCAAACACAGAGACGGATCAATATTTCTCTGAACACCAAGACCTGTTTAGTTGCTAAAAGGAAGCAATTTTAGCAGCTACTTCAAAACAACTACAACGAGTTTTATTTGTATGGGTACTACAACGACAACTTGTTTGCTTTACAATGCGCTGGAAAGAAGGACTACACGTACATTTCAACACAAGAAACGTCTTGCATCAAGACATAACGTAGTCTAGTGACAAAGGGGTTTTTCTCTGCAATCATCTCTAGCCAGTTTTCCACAATAAGGATTAGCGTTTTACGATTCCAACAAGTCACGAGCTCTGGTAAAGGTCAACGAGTTCTTTCAGTTATGCAAAGAAAGAATTAACATATAATAAGATAAGGTTTGGTTTCAGACCCTTGCTCGTTGGAACTAGGGCTGGGATTTGGGTACAGTTCACATATTTGAAAGTTTCTAAAATCCAACAAACATGTGTATAACCAGTCATGCATCTGAATCACACAAGAGAAAACTACAGAAACTTTTGACTCACTGACTCGTGAACAAAATAACCTCTTCTATATTAAGTTCTAGAACAAAAAGTGGTTTTCCTAAGCACGAGTTAGTTGGCTCTTGACAAACACCTTTGTAACATTTCAGCTGTTCGAATGTAAACAATGAAAAGATAACATGCAAATCCAGCATAATCTTTACAATACAGTTTATTCTTGCTTTGTTGGCCTCGATGTTTTTAACATAACGATAGGAACAGTAAAAAGTTTATAGTTTCCAGATTTTTTTCAAAACCCAATGGGAAAAGTTCAACTATGACATAGTCGATAATGTCTGTCAAGAGTATCTTTCCTAGAAAATGGTTTTCTACAATCCATGAAATCACACGTAAAGGGTTTTTCTCCTGTATGTATCAACATGTGCCGTTTAAGGCTACGGGTATAAGCAAAGGTTCGGCCACAATCAGGGCACTTCTTCAACTGGCCACAATTATGCTTTGAGTAGCAACCATTCTCAACCCAGGCGTTACAATTGATGCACTGGAGTCCAACTGCTAGAAAAGGTGAAAATTTGTTTTAGCTTAAAGGAAGTTACGCATTGAACTAAATAGGAAAATAAACTAAACTAAATTGGAGTGAACTCTTTTAAGAATTTGTTTCTAAAAAATCAAAGCCATCTCCAACAAGAATCAAAAGAAAACTTGCTATACTAAATTTCTAGCCTTATAGCTAGAACTGAAATTTTCTAAAATGTCACTTAACACGCATCAAGTCTACATATTCAGCTAAATGGAACAATCCTGTCATTTAACCATGTGTACAGTTCGAGATCTACGGTGTAGATATTAACAACTATCATTTTGTAATAAACCATCATCTCTTCCTAAATTTCATTTTTGTTTTCTTCCTTTGTATCACAAGACACTTTTATGTCACTTTTTTGCTTTTTTTTTTACAAATATTACGTAGATTAAATTTTACAAATCTAAAATTATGTGATATAATTTTCTCTTACAAAAATGTAATATAACTTGCACTTAAAAATAGTTATCTAGTTATCACTCAGCGCATGCAAGTTTACTTTTTAAAGAAGATGGGGTTACCTGAAATCTCAATCATGAATTTAAGTATGAAATTTCACTAGCGTATAAAAGTATAAGCCCCGTTTGATGCTTCGAGATTCGAGATTTAAAATTTCAATTTGCAACAACAACAAACGTTTTTGTGTGTAAACAAAAGTTCTCTTCTTCTCACATGTTAAATGTTTAAACAAATTATGCAATAATTAAGTAGAACAACTGTTGTAGTTGATTAATGACTGCAATGATGTTATATAACTTTAGGCAACCTCTGCAGTTCTTAGTTTGATTTTTTGCACTCATCTGCTGACTTTAAAACTGACTTTCAAGCAGCTGGCAACCACTGAGAAGCAACGAAGTTGATAATCGGAGAGGTTCACTTTGAACACTAAGGCTGAGTGTCAACTGAAGTGTAAATAGCCTAACTCCTTTTAAAACTTCCTGTTTAAACCGATCATTAATAATTACACGACATCACTTTTTGAAAAATAAATCACTTGAAAAAGCTTCTAAAAGTTATGAATTTAGAACACTTTTCTCAAAATCTCCAAAATATCAGGAAAGAAACTTCCAAATCATAAGATCGAGGAAAAACAAAACGAAAATATTCCCAATTTTCGGATGTTTACAAAGAAGAAACCTCAACATGAAAAGTACTTAAAAAAACTCCAAAATATGTTCAGAAAGCTAGCAAAAAATCGTGAATGATTAACAAGACCTTGAGTGGGTGCTATTGATCCCCACGTCCATTAAGGGATGAGACCTAACCATGCTTTGCAGTGATACTTCTTGTAAGTAAATATTGTTCATTTAGGGTAGGGTAAACATCACAAGCACGACTCTGCAAACAATTCTGATTGGCTCATTTTTTAAAAAAGATTTAAATGCAGACAGTTTTATTGACAATCTCAGATTACGATTGGTAGTACCTATATATCTTTCTATAACAACATCCTCAACTTGAGCTGATTCATTGTAATAAAACAAACCAGTGGTTGAGATTTTGAAATAAAAACAAGTCAGAAGTTGACTCGAGTATTGAAATCAAGTTTGTTTATGAAAAAACCGAAGAATATGTCTATCCAAACTATCTTTTCTTCCAAATGTCTTTCTACAGTCCTTATAATTGCATTTGAAAGGTTTTTCCCCAGTGTGCGTCAACATGTGTCGTCTGACATCTTTTCGGTGGGTGAACAGCCGGCCGCAGGCAGGGCACTTGTGCCTTTGGTGACAGCTGTGCTCATCCAGGTTCTCCACCCAGAATTGGCATCTAACGCACCATGTTCGCACTGTCAGAAAAGGTTGCAACCGTTTTAGGTTACACTCATTTCATAAGCTGGTCTCTGGGCCAACATGTACAACCACGGTTTCATAGCACTGTACAGGACGTGAAGTGTTTTTCTTAAGGCAGGTACCTTTATCCCCTTTAAACTGTACTGACTTTCCCTGGTTGCTGAACTGCTTTCTCTAGCAATGCTGTCTGACAACTTTTTTAAGTCACCAAATACAATATTTAACTTCATCACATATCTAACCTGTGATTAACTAACTAAAAGTGAAGCTTTGAATTACTGCAAACAGCATGCAAAGTTGTAACCTGAAGTCTTATAGAAAGCTGATATCCAGTTTTTCAGAAAAAAACCTTGTAATTTAGGGCTGTAATTCTTAAGAAATTGGTTCCCCAAATGCACAAAATTGGATATCTAGGAGTCTATATTTTAAAAATGTTCCAGGGGAGTTGCCCCAGACCACTTTAGATGCTCATGTCTTTGGCACTCATTGCCCTTAAGCCCTGGTGTACCTTCTTTCCCACTCAGTGTACCCCATTTCCCAAGCCTTAAGAAAAACAATGTCATAGTTCAACTAGAGTGCAAATTACAAATAACAACAATTGTTTAATACAATTCCACTAGCTGTATTCCTAACCAGCCTCAGTTCAGTTCATGGTACTGGTGAAACTTTCCTAAATTTTATCTTTAATACTTGAACAATGAAAATGTGCATGTTCTCCTTACTGATCTCCACACAGTTCTTACAAAACAAGCTGGGAGAAGTTTGGCTGTTAACCTATGAAGGGTATTATGTTCTACTTCTCTAACTTTCTTCCAGTGCAAAGCAGGTCAAAAAATGTTTTAAAAAGGAAGGTCCAAGACCCAAAGTTCTGGAAAGAGGGGGCCAAAAAAGGTATCTGCATTCACAATGAGGTACTTTTCAGTGTTTGTCTTATAAAATGTAGCAAGAATGCTTCAAGAAAATCAAGTCATTTCAAAAACTGGGTTGTGGTGTACATAAAAAAGGCCTACCTAATGGTAGTTTAAGCTTTGCTATCTCTTTCAAAACATTTAAACACAACTGGATCTCTCTGGCATTGTAATTTTTTTATGTCACATAAATGTTTCCTATAAAGATAGTCTCCAAGAAAATAATATTTTGTAAACCTCTTTCCATAGTTTACTCTCAAAACCTAAAACTAATTTGATTTCCCATTCTGTACAAGGGGAGGCTGTGCTCGATGTGCTGAATCACTGACCATACAAGGAAAAGTGTTGGCAACTTCCATCTCTAAACTAACCCAAAAAGTTTTGTCACAAGTCAAAGGTTTCAGGGTTTACAATGTACTTCCACTGACTTTAAAAGTACAAAACCGAACTGGTTCAAAGTATATGTCCGTACAAGTCAGCAAAAGTTCATGCAAGTGCAAAGTTTTCAAAATATACACACAGGTTGAACACAAGTTAAGAAACTGTGAATTGACTTACAGTACATTGACTTTTTGAATAATTTATGTTACCAGTATTTCACTTACCTTACAACACAAGTAACTAGAAACAGTTGTCGTAAGATAATATTTATAATTATATCACTGCATGAACCCAAAATATCAAGGAAAATACTGACCAATAACCTACAGTTTACAAAGCAAAGTAAGGCCTGACCACTTGAACTGACAATTTTTTCCAGTAATCCAATTTAAAATGCCTTCCTTTTGTCGCTTTA
>JAOBYE010244655.1:2085-16572 GCA_025403585.1 Parazoanthus swiftii | reverse complement strand
CCCAGTTTTCCAGGGCTTTCTACGGCCCTGAATGGCATTAACAATAGCTGACACGTTCTGACAACACGTCATTGTATGTTTGTCTACGGATGGTTAAGATTATATCCCAAAGGTTGGAGCTATTTATATTGTGTATTTATCAAATAGCATCTCTCGTTCTTAGAGTAGAGAGCGACCCTTTTCTTTTGACACTCTCGTCCGAAAAATATCGTTTTATGCCCTGAGCGGGAAGCGACGCTGCCTCTCCTTGAATGTGGTCAAATGAATAGCTTTAGCGTTAACTGGAAGGCATAAACTTTTTTTCATGGGATGTATAGAGTTCAGAAGCACACTCAAGTTGCAACTAGTTATTTTTTTGCAATGGATGTTAATAGTTGAGATAAGATGTTCGACATGGCTGTGAAAAAACCAAAATAACATACCGATTTTCAATGGTAAACATGATTCCCATATAACAAATAACAGACTGATATTTACGAAATGTAACCTGTCCCTGGACATTTTCTCTATTCAATTGAAGAACATTTTGCTAAGTAAAAGGAAAGGGTAATTATATAATTAGTGATTTCGTTTGTCGTTATTGTAGTCAGCATTGTGCCGTGCATTGAGCTATAAGTATGTAAAATGTGATTGGCGAAAAACAAATCTTAGAAACGAGTGCGCATATTCGGAGTCAAAAACTAAAAATCCTGTGATCAGTATGCACACCACTTGAGAGAATGAAACCGTTACGGATAGAACCGAGAAAAAAAACGTTGCGTATTCGAAGCCAGAGTTCCGGATACTGATTGAAGGAAAAAGTCCAGAGTATTAATTCGACTAGATTTATCTACAAATAGAAAAGGTTAGTTCGAAGTTATAAGAATTTTGTGGGTTAATGGAGAGACCGACATAACGTGCAATGTCGGCTATGTCCTCGCAAATATACTTTGAAGCAGTGCTACTAGCACTAGAAAGGTGCTTGCTAATTTGCCATTGCAAATTATTTTTAGAATTTAAACTAATGTATAGTTTCAAAATAGGATAAGTATTCAGTTATATTCATTAAAACTAACTGCTCTTCCTTTAACCACTGCACAGAAGCCGTTCAAGCCAAGAAAAGTACAGTAGCGTGAAGAGAAGTCGCGAATTTCATAGGCATGTCTTCTGTCCTTGCTTGTTAAAAACTTACAAAAGCATATAAAGCAAAAGCGATTTTGAGAAATGATTTCGCTATATATGTTGTTTTATTTGCACGAAAAGACTGATTATCAAATTATTCGAACATTTCCTCTATTCTCGGTAGGGGGCAAAAAGAGATGCGTATGCCAACCCCAAAAGGAGATGCTCCTGCGCAAGCAAAAATAAGAGGCGTCTGCACACCAAATGTTTTATATGCTAAAGTGATGTGCACCAGCGCAGACTAAAATGATATGCGTCTGCGCAGACTAAAATGATATGCGCCTGCGCAGACAAAAATGATATGCGCCTGCGCAGACTAAAATGATATGCGCCTGCGCAGGCTTAAATGATATGCGCTTGCGCCGACCAAAATGTATTAAATGCGCACGCGCGCTTCAAAATGACTTACGCACGCGTACCAGAAAATTTATTGTGCGTGTGCGCGTGTCATTTCAGGATTCGCGTGCCAACCTCATCAGTTTGAAGTGCGCGTTTGCATTTCATTTATGCCCTTTCACGCGTACTGAGATCAGAATGAAAGCGGGTTGGATGTTGAATTTACTATATTGCTTGGTGACAGCTCATTTTGGAAAAAGGTAACGCATTGCATAACTCATAGAGAATAAATTCTCAATCGGTGGCGGAAACATTTAAACGTCCTCTGGAAATACAAGTCTGATTTTAAATAAAACGTTTTTGTGCAGATCTACCTCGAACACAACGTCTCTGTTCTTCTTTGCTTCCTCGCGTCTCTACGGACCTCCTTAGACTGCCTCTTCACTTTTTGATAACTTACATGAAAGATTGAAACTGTATTTGCTGAAAACAAATGATACATGTTGTTTTTGATTTGAATATTGACTGGTTTCATCATACAATCGGCAACTAGAAGTCAGGACGTCAACTCATTTGATGAAAAACTGCATCCGGTCTTTACCAGATAGCGAAGTGCAAATCGATTAATCACCATATCAATTATTGATTGACATTGTTTTACAACATTAGCTGTAATATGAACTGATCGAATATAACGGCATATATTGATCTGAGCAAATACAACCCCACCGTACCCGAGCGTAAATGAATACAGATCTAAGGCCAAGAAATCTAACAGATCACAGAAGGTAGAAAACCACTTAAACGATCTGTATACAAAATAATTCGGAAGTGTCTTTGATACTTACAATAAAAATCCAAATAAAATGTTATGTTTATTAGAGAATTTTGTGTTTAATATTATTGATAAACAAGTACCAAATTAAACAATGAGAAACAAATGACAAACCATTTTGTTTTGTAAAATGATGAAATATTTGATCCTGGAACCATTTGAATAAAATTTATGCTTTTGCAACTTGCATGCATAACCATTGTCCAAGAACAATAACAACACTTGTAAAATACAAAAGTTCCATAATACGTTCAGTTGTTGCACACCTTAAGGGTATTCATAGAATTCATTTACTGCAGATCAAGACCAGCTTGAGGAAATAAACAAAAATTTATTTTTGTCAAAAATTAATTGAGGATGCCGTGAAAAGGAAAGTACCAATGCGAAGATGAACGAAAAATTTTAAAATATTCACATTATGTTGACATACGTTTTAAAGATACGTGTTTCGTTGAAATCCATCACTTCATAAAACTAGCTGCCTTTTTAACTGCTCATTTTCCCGAGTCGAGGTTTTTTTATGTGTTCTGGGTTTTGCGCAAATAGTTCTTCAATGACCCTTCAATTACGCATCATCAATGAGTCAAAACGAAATGTTTAAAATGTGCGTAACAAGAATAAACAATACAAATACAATGAAAAGCGTACAAAAACTGCATCTTATCGCACGTCTCATCCCCGCAGATTATTTCATGGTCAACATAGTTTGCTAGTTTAAGTGAACCGTGAGTAAAAGCAAATGTTTCTCTTGTCGAAAATATTTCTTGTTTTTCCCTAATATTTGTTTTGAAATTTTACAAGCACTCTCAGTGGCAGGCCTTCTCAGTTTGACCTCGTCACCTCCACCCCATACCGTCACCCGTCCCCCGCCCCCTCAGTCAAATGAATGTAGCTCCCAGAATGCTTAGCTCTTTCGAGAAGAAACTTATCCACATCCGCCCAACAGTTTTTCCAAAAACAAAGAGCAGGAAAGTTGGTGTTTTTTGGTTCAATATTGTTTCTTCCGGATACCGATTGCAATCCGTCGAAATGGCGTCAACAGCGGAGACTTCAACGACCACCGAAACAGTTGTAGTTAGAAAAACACAAGGCTGTAGTTGTCAATGTTGTGACTGGTTGTGGCTAGTCAAGAACGTTGAAGGCTGGTTCAAGATACTGGAATTTCTCACCACTTTTCTGTCGTTTGTCATCCTCTCTGCCTTTCCAGGAAGTTACAAATCCCAGTATGAGTTCCACGTGTTTGCAGCTACAACTGCGTGTATTTTCGTTGTGCTGCATATTCTGTTGCGAATATTCCATCTGTACGAGAAGATGCCAGCCGTTTTGATCCGACCTCGTGTTGGTTTCTTCTGCTGCATTCTTGCTGTGGTCGTTTTGTTAATTAGCTCAGGCGTTGTTATGGGATATTCACAGGACATGAATGATCTCAAAGCATCGGCAGCGTTGGGATTTATGGCCGTGATTCTTTTCGCAGCTGAAGCTGTGTGGTTGTTCATTCGTAGCCGCCGGGCAGCCGGACAGCCGCAGACACGAACTGCTGAAGAGGAAGGTGGTGACGAGTTTGTGCAACCTTCCAAACCTGACTACTAGAACTAAAACTCGTTGACTTTATCCAGTAATAATTTTAATAAGTAAGTAAACTGAAATTGCCGCTTTTGCTAGTAATAAGTGTGTTAAAGGCAGTAGTTTTAAAAAGTGAAAGGTACATCGTTTGGTCCCTGCCAGGAGATCCATTGAAGGGGGGTAACCAAAAAGCCAGACCAGAACTAGTTTCTTAGTTCTTGGGGTTTTTTTCAGGATAAAGTTGTCCTTCCCTGCCAATGTTTGGTGAGATGGGACTAGGGGGAAACCACAGTGCAGTCAATAATGATTGTACTGATCAATTCAAAACTTCAACATCCCATCAAAATAGTTTGTGCTGACTTCTTTGTCTAATAGACCAATTTTGATATAATAAAATTCGGCCTGAAACAAAAGTCATCAACACGAGGCTCTGGGGAATAAAATATAGAGTCTGTATGGATTGTTCCCCAGAGCCTTGTGTTGATGTCTTTTGTTTCAGGCTAAATTTTAATATATTGAAATTGTTCTATTCAAATGTTATTCTTTTCACTCACTAGACACTTTTTGTTTAACAATCAAAGTGGAACTGAATACTTTTAATTAAAAAATGCCATTTTTCGATACATAACTATTGATGGGTCAGTTGGTGTGTCAGTTTAATAATGGTTGTAAAAGCCAGACTAAAATTGATTGATTGGAATTTGGATGATCAATTTTGACAGATCTGTTATAGGTCAAGATCTGCATTGACACTAGTCAGCTTGCAGGTAGGCCAAGTTGCACACCTCTGCGGTGCAACATACATGTACACCTTGCTGCCAATTCACATGCCCACATGCTGAACAATTGTAATCATGTGTCCAATTACCAGTCATTCAACTCAAATGCCATTTGTAAGAGAATCAGTCAATCAATGAAAATTGCAGATTGCCTTGAAATCTCTTAAGTCTGAATAATTTAAACTGATGCTATGATTTTGCAACTCTCAAAATGTATGAGAAAGCAACTAAACAATATTGAATTTTCAAACTTTTCTGTAGGCTAGGGCATACCCTGTGACCCCTTTAATGCCTTGGCATCAATGTCATATCTATGATATTTAAGGTGACCTAGTGGTGACACTGAGTTTTCAACCTACATTGTACAGCACCATCAGCCATCAGTAATTTATGTTTTCAAAAACCTTTTTTTAAACTCAACAAACTTACCTTTGAAATTAAAGTTTCAATTTTTAACTTTATCTTATGTTAAGAAAGGGTACAGTGGATATCATAAACAAGCCTGCTGCTGAGATAATATAAACTAATCTATAATTTATATTTCAAGAACTAGCGAGACTGCTTAAGTGGAATGCTTTTATTGTTTTTAGGTGTTTGGAATGCCCCTTTAAACACAGAGCATGAGTTTTTGAAATGACTTCTTGAAAGAATGTGCCTTGTGAATTTGTTGATAAAGACATGTTTGACCCATGGGTTTGAATTTATTTGACATGGTTTCAAGACTCGTCCACTGACCAACCAAATGTGCTATACAAATTAGCTGAAAATATCACAATAATAATGAGTTTGGGAATCAAAGGACTTCACTACTTGATATTTTGATAACAATTTGTTTTTTATTGATTTCTTACAGGTCAATTATACACAAGGCCATCCAGTTACCATAACCATAAGCTTGCAGTTTGGGTACTCATATCAGAAGAAGTTGCAGTTTGATGTGTTAATACCTACTGGGGTAATTTAGAGTTGATGGAAATAAAAAGTATTATATGTAGCAATGTCTCAATATTCCACAATTATCAAAACCTGAAATTATTCTTTATTTAGCTCAAAAGCAACCTCGTTCCCAGTCCCTTCCACACTGTACCTTCCCTCCCCTAAGGGAAAGAGAACTGGTTGGGTCAGGCTTAAAAGCTGACATCTTATTTGCAATTATTATTTTCGAATATGGTGCTAAAAAACTGAACATTTCAAATTTTGAATGAGTAAAAAAATTTGTCTTTTTTAGATATAAAATAACTTTTTTTCTTGCTGCTCACTGGTTAACTGGCTTGCAAGTCTGTTTTGTTTCAATGATGTAATTTGATTGGTTTTTGTTGTCTAAATGACCCTGGTTAATACAGTAGTTGCAAGTGCTGTGATAAACAAATTTATACGAACATTAATTTTTTATTTAAAAAAATACATAGCAAAAGCAGCGTCAGACACGTGTAACAAAGGTGCCAGGGTTGTG
The DNA here is from genome assembly GCA_025403585.1 of Parazoanthus swiftii. Lineage (NCBI taxonomy): Eukaryota > Metazoa > Cnidaria > Anthozoa > Zoantharia > Parazoanthidae > Parazoanthus > Parazoanthus swiftii. Next base: position 10,445 of record JAOBYE010244655.1, on the reverse strand, counting down.
TGTAGGAATTAAAAAGTTATAACACTATCACCTACCAGGATACATGTGTATATAACGCATGCTGTACAGGTATACTAATCTATAAGGCATGCTGAATACATCACATGGCCAACTGTACATACCTCATACTTATGATAAATTCGGTACTGTATACAGTTCTTAATATAAAAACATCAGTGTTCTAGGGTGCTCTAGTTTGCAATACCATTACATTATTTTCATGCTCAACAGTGCTGGTAATTGATTGATAATTCACAATAAAGGCCAATAAAAATTGATTACTTGATATTAGGTATTATTTTCTCATCAGAGAATTTAGGCCAGGTACAAACAGTTTACGTTTTCACTGTATAACTGAAAGTAAAGTAAATAAATCCAAAATCTGTCAACTTGAAACTAACAGGGCTGGTTATTAGAGGATGAGTTGACCAATGAAAATAGACCAATTTTAATAAATTAAAATTCAGCCTGAAGATGAGGCTCTGGGTAATAATCCATTCAAACTCAATATTTTATTACCCTGAGCTTTGTGTTGATGTCTTTCGTTTCAGGCAGAATTTTAATAATTCAAAACTGGTCTGCTGGTATTTCATTATAATTTTTATTTTCATTGGTAACTCAGCAAAATGCCTATTAAACAATTTATGAGTCAAAATAGACAATCTTTTTGTTTGATATACTGTAATGAAATGTATACACATAAAGTCAAAAAATCTTGGAGAAAAATTCAAGGAAAGTTGATGTGAAACACATGAATGTACAGTTATGATATTAAGAGGGTTTAAGTACAATAATTGTAATGATTACCAGAAAATTTCACACCTTAGTAAGCAGAAATTAGCTGATAAGAAATTAACAATCAATTTTCATTGGCTAAAGATTGCTGAATAATCCATAAATTATACATGCATGTGGTCACAATCTTCAAGAAACAATATTAAAAATAATATTAATTCGTAGTAATCTCAAGAAATGAAAGGGTGCTGGAGAAAAGCAAGAAATTTGTTTACATGTTGCACCTTCAGTTGGATGTAACATATCGGCAAATGCTGAGCTTGGTAGAAAATTTGGTGACTGATATTTAAGCATACCTGTATTAAATAATAGTTTATCAAATGAATGTAACATTGCCCACTACAATGTGAAACATGCATGGTCTGTTGAGTTTAGTGACAACACATTGTATGTGTACACAAGTACAAACAAAAGGCTTTATATTTGTAGGTAACAAGGTAATTGTCACTCAAGAGACCAAGTTGCTACATTTTTGGAATACTAATACCATATTTTATGGTTAACAGTAAACTTTCTTCAAAAGTATTAACTAAGATAGGATTTGTGTATTTGGAAAAAAATTTCTGTTACTTCTGGGAAAGTTTGTTAGGTTTTAAGTGACTTAAATAATAGTAAGAGTGTAGTAAACACTAGTAAACTATTATTTACCTTAAAATATTTATAAGATACCATAAACAAAATAGAAAAAAAAATTGGTTTTAGTGACAATTATTGTCAAAAAAATGCAGTACAGAGATTCCAACCCTCCCATTTTGGCCGGAAACCTCCCGTTTTCGGTGATAATTTCCAGCCTCCCATTTTCATTCAATATTCTCCCATTTTTTGTAACTTTCCTCTGGCAAGGAAGATAATGTGTTCCCTGCTTCACCAGTCTTCACTAACATGATCCTTTGTTGTTTTTTCTGTGACATTTCACACATTTTTTACCATTGGGGCATCCTAGCATGAGCATTTTTTGGAGTGGTAATGCATAGCACTGGATTGCCAATTCGAAGTTGTTTTTTTGGTAGTTCTCATGAATAATCATTATTTTGAAGTTTCAGGCACTTGTAGTCAAAACCTCCCTTTTTTTCATTGCCAAGGGTTGGAATCTCTGGCAGTGTCACTGACCAGCCAGGTTAAACTAAGCCTGTTATTGGATTTTATCCAACTTTGTTACACCTTGAAACAAATTTGGGCCCTTTCACGGGGAAATTATAATTGCATGGGTATATGGAAGCTTAATAATTTTATGTTAATATTTTGTAGTTGAAAGTTTTGAAAACAATCTTGAAAGAAAGAATGGAATAGTTGGATTAAGCAAGAAAATGTACATGTAATAACTGACATGTCAGTTATAGTAATAATTTATTGGTTATTAGAACCTCAAGTATTTTAACCTTTACTTCCAACCAAAAATTCTGGCTTCATTTTGTGCCCCCTTCTAAGAAGTTTGGAATTTGGTATTTACACTTTCCAAAAGGCTCAATATTGTCTCTTAGGAAATTGGCTTTTACAATTTTTTTTTTGGAAGTTTATTTAATATGACAAAGGTGGAGTGATGATTTGGGATACTAGCAATTGGAAATTTTCAGAACCCCGAAAGGACTATGCAAAAAATTTCAAAGCCTTAGTACCTCCCCTGAAGCATACTGTAACATTTTCTAAATATTACAGTAACTGTTTATGCAAGAGACATAATAGGCATAAATATTCTGTGATAAGCTCAAATAGACGTTTCATCCAAAGCTTTTTTAAAAAGTGTTGTTTTGTCTTTGTTCATGACTTTATATACTTAGTTAATATTTTGTTATTAATGCTTATTCAGACAGTCTGGTGCATTAACTAGTTGAAGTAGTTTTTAAAGTGCCAATAAATGCTGTTGTTGTTATTATAGTTATTGTTATTCTTTTATTATTATTATTATTATTATTTTTATTGTAAATGGACTGAACCCCCCCCCCCTAGCTATTTTGTTGCAAATTACATACATCTTTGATATCAGCAAACATATAGTATTTACTTTCATGTTTTGATGTGGGAAATTGAACTAGTTTGCCATTGTCTGGAGTTATATTACATGTAATTAATATATAATTAGTTCAATTTTCTTTCCAGATCACTGTTATCAGATGAAGTGCCAACCTAAGCTTTTTAAATTTGACAATTTTATTTGTTTTTTGACTTGGTCTCTAGAGTTTTCTTGTATAATCAGCTTGGTATGTGGTGAAAGCAGAGATTCCATCCCTTTGCAATGAAAAAAATGGAATTTTTGACTGAAGTGCCAAAGGTGGGTCTGGGGGCATGCCCCCCCTGAAAAAAATTAAAATAAGGGCCTCTAAGATACCTTCTCCTACGTTTTTTAAGAGCATAATAAATGGAAAATTGTCAAGTTTATTTCAACAAAGATAGCAATTTGGAGGACTGCTGAACTTGTATAATATATATATAGTAGGTATATTTCAGGCCTAAATATGTTTTTTTGTACAAGTTCTGCGGACCAAAGTTGGATAATAAATTCTCTTATAAATGTATTGGCCCTTAATATTAACAAGCATTATGTGCACTATATTGGTTGCACAAAAAACACTCTGGAAGCCAAGTTGTGAAATACATAGAAAAGTTGAATTACAAACTTGTGAAGCCTGTTGTGTCAACTGCTGAATTGTCATGAGAAATGAGTTGCTGTTACAAATTTAAGGACACATTATAAGAAAAATTAATCAAAATAAAATATCCAGCAAATACATTCCAAGAAAAGAATGTGCAATTGCCAATAAATGTCTTACAAAAATAGACCACATTCATAAATGGCGGCTATTTTAGTATTCTCTTGTTTTTATTTAAATTAGCCTCACTAGCCTCGTTCTTAAGTCAAAAAATCAAAAGAATATATTAACCTGAACGAGGCTAGTGAGGCTTATTTAAATAGAGACAAAAGAATATTAAAATGGCCGCCATTTATGAATATGGTCTATAGGCGACCTTCCTCTCGCCCCCCCCCCCACCTCTTTTTTCCAGCCCACTCCCTGACACAGTATTTTTAATTTTTCAAATTAAATTTTTAAATATTTTTGCAATTATGATCAATTTTTAAATTCCTATATATGAATATCAAACTTTCATTTCTCAGAATCAAGTTTTCACTTTCCAGGATCAAATATTCAGTACTATTTTTTCTCTCTTGTTAATTGTTCTGGTTTTTATGAGACTTGCATGGAGGGTAAGGAAAATGTTTTTTTACAAATAAATTATGGGATAGTATGCGATTCATTGTAAGTGACTTTGTTTTTAAAAGGTTTTTCTAGTTTAAACAACTGTAAGCTATTAGTTGGTTGGAAACTTCTCTCCTCCCCTGACAGTATTTTTGTGTCTGGCGAGGCGCGCGCAGCATTGCGGACAGTACTGGTGTAGATTTCAATACTGGGCGTCAATATTTTCACATTTTCACTGAGGACCGTAAAACATGGCGGACGAAGGGAAAGGAAGTGGTGGAGGAGCTGGTAATCAAGAAATAGATCTAAACATAGATTACTTCACCAAGACACTGTTTGGTCGACTGGTGGTGATCGAGTTGGTTTTGACGCTCATTTGCGCTGCCTGTGCATCGGGTACAGCTTCTTACTGTCCGGGCCATTATGGATTTCTGGGGTTCGTCGCGTGGACATCATTTATAAACCTCCTCATCTTCGCAATACTCAAGCTTATCGGCCTGTGGGATAAATTTAGGTTGGTTTGGATCTTCCCGCATCCAATTATTCCCGTGATCTTCTACGGCTTGGCTGTCATTGGTTTTTTGATTGGGTCATGTCTCTCAATCGCCTGTGCTGGCAGGGCAACAGGCGCTGGTACTGCTGCCGCTGTTTTTGGTTTCGTCTTGTTGGTGGTGTTTGGTATCGAGCTGTTCCTCGCAGCTAAAGCTTTCAGAAGTTCAGAGCACGAAGCACAGCAGCAGGCCCCGAAATATGACCCAGAGCCCGTCGGAGTTGTGTAATTTCTTCGACTGGTCGACGACTAAACCTCGGGAACTTTACAGTTTACTAGCCGGAACTTTTCAAATGGACTGTCAGACGAAAATATTATTTGAGGGACAGAGTGGCGAATTACATACAGCCTCTTTGGCAGGAAGAGAAAGAAAGAAAATTCCATCGATTGAAGAAAAGCACTGAGATTCTTAATAAGAGTATGGAGAACTGGATGTTCGTGAAACATATGCTTGGTAAAAAAATTGTACTCTCATACTTAACAATATTGATATATCATATTTTCTTGTGATGATTTGTATTTAATATTTCTTTTTTCCTTGAATTGCTTCTACACAACTCACAAGCTATTTAGACGTAAATCGAGGTTACTTCCATAAAGATTTATTCAAAGCGTTTTTAAGTAACTCTGAGTCTGACTGTTTTGAAAAATATTATTCCACACGATCTGATCGTGGTACAGATGAAAGATCACGTTTGTAGATTATAGAACACAGTGATTTGCCACATTTTTTCTAAAAATAATCCTGTGGTTGTATCTATTACAAAGTAAAGAGTAAATCGCGCGTTTAATGCCCTACCAGCGATGTAATTCTTCTATTTTTTGGGCCGCCACTCGATCTGATTCAGATTTGAATGAAAATCGTGTCAAACTATATATAGTAAATCCGTCAAATTCAGTTGTTTGAACTAGAAGTCCAAAGTCTTCTTGATATTGTACATCAAAAATATTCGCCTCGTCACACCTACGTATTTAGTACAAATGACAACAGAATGCTATTAAATGACATTACATCCTTTTTTTTCAAAGGTTTGACAGTCAAGTGAAACGAGGGCTATTAGTATCAGACATACTGGACCTATAAAACCATTTGTCTAATGACTAACTATGGTCATCAACTAACATAGCTGTCAACCCCAGAAAGTCAAAAATCTTGTGAACACTCAGGCCCATAGGCCCGTGATCAGCTTTTTTTTTTTGTCGACTGGATTTACAGAACACATTTCTCTGTGGTGCGCAGAAATTTCCAATGATTGCCACAGAAATCTAGTAGGTTAATTTAGAAAACATTGGAAAACCGGGTGATTTTGACTACTATGTGGGTGAGCAGGTGATAAGGCTCTAAATCTTGTAACACTTGCTCAATGTGGGTGAGTTAACAGCTATGAACTAGTTATTATAAATAAATGAAATGAATATTTGGAGATCAGACAGCCAAAACTTAGTGAAATACACTATAATCTGAGCTGGACACCAGTACATATAGGGCAGAGTTTTAAAGTAAAATGAGATTACAAAAAAAGTAGCTGCTTTATACAAATGCCTAATCCCAAATTAAAGGAATGACTATGCCGCTTTTGGCATTTATTTCAGTGATGTAAGTACTCTGAACTTTTTCAGTTTTGATATTATGAATACACAGACTCTTGGGAGTGTTTTTGCTCCTAAAAACACTACAAATATGGGAAGCCTTTGGCTGCTGAAATGATCCCAAAAAATACTGGCTGGTAATGTCGACTCTAAAAACAGCTTCGACAAGCTTCCCCGAATTCTCCCCCATGGCCAAGGACTCTGTGAAGAGAAGTAAACCTTGGATACTTAAAATAGCAGCCACAGCAGTGTGTTGTGGGCTGAGTTACTTGTCACAAAACTGATATGTAAAATGTAACTCTGGGATGGTGACAGCCAGTAAACTGTATTGAGAATTTGGAGTTTGTATCTATTGAAAAATTATTGATCTTACTAGTTGTAATTTTGCCAGTTTTACAATTAGTGTACGAACAATAATTTGCTGAAACTTTTTCAAAGTAAATAGGACAGAGCATGGACAAATTAAAATTTGATGTTATACAAAGTTTCAAAAGCTGTTTTTATTTTTTATATTTTTAGGATACTATTCAATTTTGCTAAATTCCTTGCAATTTAAAGTGAAAGCTATTATTAAGGGTATCTAAAATGCATCAAAAGCTAGTCTTGGCAACAGTAAACTGGCAGGTGGTGGAGGGGTAATCTATTTTGACTATGATGGGTATTTTTGCAATCTCTCCCAACTGCCTGCAAGAAATAGTCGAGTCCCCAACACCCCCTCCCTCCCACTTTTCCAAATGATGGATATTGAAAAATAAAAATGCCCTCTAAAAGAAGACATTTAGATGAATATGAAACATTAAACATTATTTCTATTTAGCTATCTAGAGTGAAGTAGCAGTTCATGGGAGAAGTCTTGGAACTCAGAGCTTTTATACAGTACTTACCCGCTTATAAGAACCTAGAATTTGAGAACTGGTTAGCAGTAAAAATATCAGTTTAGACCCTGTTTATATTAAGAACCTGTTTAGCCTAAAACTTGAAACAAGTTTTTATTTTAGAAAATGTATGGACAGACTGTACATGAGGACGAAATATCTACTAAAATGGGTCATGATCATATACAGTACTGTCTAAAGGCCTGAGTATCAAATCTTTCCTATAAAAATATGAACCTCGATAGCCTAAAACTCCACTAAACACCCTTTATATAAGAACCAGTTTAAAGGTTATAACTTGGAAAGACCAAGGTTCTTGTAAGCAGGTAAATACTGTAGATGAACCTTGCAAATGTTTACTGTTTACCAATTACTGCTTACCCTTAGGGCCCTGGTCAAAAGTACTATGCCAGCTTGGGACCCACCACAACATTTTGAGGTGATGTATCTTCACCTATCCCCCCTCCCCTAACTGTAGACACATGGTATCTTGTATAGCCCCTGGCCCTGCACCTAACAATGTTAAGCCCCATGGTGGGGGGAGGGGGGGGGAGAAATTGATATTTTTGTGAAAACCAGAGGCACCTACTGAATGTCAAGTTCATGTCCCATGGGTAACTTTTTCTATAAAGTCAGGTCTTACTACAGGCACCCCAAGCTGGTAGTTAGTGTAATTTTAACTGGGGTGGATCCAGGATTAAGTGAGAGGAGGTTCGGATAAATATCCGCCGGGCAAAGGTGGATCATCCTAGGGGGGTACGGGGGAATGTTCCCCCAGAAAAATTTTAAAATATAGGTCCTCGGCAAGGTGATTTTCAAACTTTTCGAGGGGAAATTGTGAGCATTAACTACCTTTAAAACACCACAGTTCTACTATTTTTGTTTTTTTCCCTAACTTGACCTTTTTTTTAAAAGAAAAAGTATGCTCAAAAAATTTGCATTTACTTTATTTTAGGGGGTTTGACTGAACCACATGTAGATCCGCCCAGATTAAAATAACCTCATACAAACTTGCAAATTAAGTCAAAATTTCATAAGCTGAAGTATAATATTATAGCTGCTCTCAAAATCAAATTACACAAAATAGTTACAATGTTCCAAATTTATTTGACATTATTAAATTGCAAAGATAAATAGATAAAATTAATCTATACATATATATGATACACATATAATACTCAACATAAGTATGTCTTAGATGTGCGGTGAGGAGGTGAAAATATTGGAAGTTTATAAAGTTTCACCTTGTGTTTATTTCTTTGGGTTGCCTGTGGCCTTACTGTGGCAATGCTTAAGTGTCAAAATCCTAGCCTGCGGTGCAGACGGTGTTGACAGTTTTATTTTACCATAGGTTTA
>JAOBYE010244544.1:0-16577 GCA_025403585.1 Parazoanthus swiftii | reverse complement strand
TAAAACATGCACTTTGTGACGTTTGTTTCTGTGAATTCTTGCTCGCAGCACTTCACTTTCTCTAAGAAACTTCTAGTCCTAGATGTGTAGTTGTAAAAAGAGAGAGAGATCGGAACAATTCTCTAAAATAGACGAATAAAGAGAAGAGCGATCTCGGTCGACCAACTGCTTGGCGAGTCTTGCTCTACAAATGTAATGTTAACTAGATATCAAAGACGATGAAGCATGAACGGGATTCAAGTTTAATCTTCATAAGTTCTTGCTAAAAAAAGTGTAGTTCAGCTTTAATAGCAGTTATACAAGCGCGTTCTCAGCAACATTTTCGACTCTTTTTACCAAAAAAAATGGACGGTTTCTCTTTTCTTGTATAATTCAGACTGACCGTTTTCAAAGTTACGAACATTTTTCTTGCGCAGATCTCTGGCGGTGTAATTTTCATAAACTTTTCTCAAGTTAAACGCAATCAAATATGGGAGGTGCTATTCCTGTGTAAAATCCCGGGGACGGGGGCGGATACTCTCGTATATCAGGAAGCCGACGCGCCGCCCTTAAGGGTAAACTTTTTCGACCCACTGATCACTAACAGGATATGGAGTTTTTGGATTTTCGAAAAACTACCATAAATATGGTCTAGAGATTGCGTATTTTAGCACAAAAAAAAATGCGTAAAAATTGATTTTAAAACCATGAATTTGGTATGAATTTGGAGAATATTTCATTAACAGGGACAGGGTTTGCCGTATCTGGGCGGATCCCCCCTACCCAAACATAGGTTGAATACCCAACGGGAGTAAAATGGAGTTAAACGCTAAAAAGGCGGTAGAGACGTAGTTGCTAAATACGTCAGGAGAGTCTGGATGGGGGTATCTAAATATCAGCTATTAGCTAAGTCAGCTAAAAGTTGCGATTGCCAGTTAACTCAAACAAATTCGTGTAATCTAGTGCCCTAAATAGTGCCGAACTTACATAAAATGGTGTAAGAATCAACTAGTATTTTGCATGCAATTCCATAATGTCACATATTACTCATCCTCGGAAACCTAGGGTGTCGAACAGAGAAGAACCGACAGACGGGAGAGAAGGGCGAAAAGTGGGGACTGTCCTCGATTTTGCATTCCTGGACGCCTTGGGTTTCCGAGGATGCATATTACTTTACTCAAGGATTAATTGCAATTGCTTAAAACATTTTTATACTTTCCATTTGCTACACTCAACTGACGTCACACTGTTTTAAAAACAACAAAGTTGCAAATGCCTGTTGTTAAAGATTTACAAATACCAAATTATCAGCTATGTCTAAGTACCAGTTATCAGTTAAAATTTTGGGCGAATATCAGCTATCAGTAAACCCGATCCAGACCCTCCGTCAGTGCTGTGGAGTTGCTTTGTATCCAGAAGGAAGAAGAAAGAACCGCCACTCCGTTTCACAGGTTGGAGAGTGGTTCCCATTTAATATACAAATGCTGCATCATTTACAACTACGTTGTAGATTCATCTTCTTGTTCTTAGCTAAATTACTCCTATATAGCCTTCTCTAATAACAAGAGGAACAATGCAGAAACAGATATAACATCGTAACAAAGTCATCAGAGGCCAACTTCGATCTCAGGGCTTTTCCCTAAAAGTTTTTCCCGCCCTCCCGCCTTAGGGAAAAGCCCTAAGATGGAAGTTGATCAGAGGCAGTGATCTGTCCGCCAGTAACCCGCGAGGGGAGGGGGTGGGGAGGAAAGGAGGACCACAGAGGAAAAATAGGGACTGCTCATAGTCAGAGGTGAGCTTGAAGATTTCGGTGATGAATCAATGTTGATTCTACAGACTCCTCGATGGTGCAGCTTGCATGTTGAAGTGTTTGGTGTGTGTTTAACAGAAATAATAACTAATAATTTTCCGTTCTGAAGTTCCGAAAAGGAAGTGACCCCATTAAAACGACCAGCACCCTTCCCCCTTTCCGCAGCGAATGCTATGCCTCTTGGCTATCAAGCTGAACATCTGGCGCGCGGTATTTGGGAGGCGTCTCTCGGCCACCCAAGAAGATACATGGCCGGCGGAACCAGTCCGGGTATTACGGCCATGGCCGGACCAATTTTGAGAAAAAAATAAAAGAAATAGTATGGAGGATCTAAAATAGACCGGACATAGATTTTCACTTTGCGTTTATAAATTGGCGGACCAAGTATAAACTATTTCCGCCGGCCCTGAGAAAATAAGGAAAATACACGCATATTTTTTTTTATAAGACTGAACAACTTTAAGAACAACCTCAGAACAACCCGAGGCTCGGGCTCGATAGCTAAATTTCGAATCCTGAGATAATCACTGGAAACCGTCTCGGGAAATGACTCAGCGAATCCATGATAAATACTGATCAGAAACTGGCACCCGCCAAACAGCTCGTTTTCCAATACATGTAGTTCTAATTCGATTTAACGACATAGACCGATTTAAGAACCATCTGAGGCTCAAATCGCCAAAAATTTAAGAACAATGTGCCTCGGCCAAATTGACTGGTTCTTATAAAAAACAAAGCGTGTAGAACCAAACAAAAGCTACGACCGAGAACGAGTCGTTAGTTTCTATCACAATGACTAATTGTGCTGACGACGGGCCAACGCATGACAAGAACCTCGGCATCATGTGCACCGACACTTCAAAAAATTGATTTAGCAACACAGCATTAAACCCGTCTGTGAAAGGTGTAAATTGGTGCGAGTCGAAAGTGTTAAATCACACAGGAAAATCAACGAATCTTCTCAAAACTGCAAGACTTTTTCGCAGCATCAGCCGGAAAAGTTATAGCTTGCAGGACGGCGAGCAGTCTAACAGAACAGGCGACTTGTTCTGGTGCCGAATTTATAAAATTTAGTCTTCAAAGGATACAACAATGTCGCACACTTGCCCCACTGACTGGTAAATCACACATGGAATACGGATCACTGCATACCCATTACTACAAGCGGTACCCTTGAGGGTTAATACATACGGGGATTCAAGTTTTGGCCATAAAAGATACAAGAAAGAGCATGATCTTGAGCGTAGACCCAACCCCCTTACGGTATAAAATTTTGTTGAGCCCCCTGTTGTTGTTTAATATCTTGGCCCCCCCTTTAATAATAGTGTGAAAATTCCAATGACCCCCCCTTTTTGGCAGTGTAAAAACACGATGACCCACCCCCCTTCTAAAAATGATTGCTCCCTTAGTTAGTCTAGTTAGTTTTAAATTGTATTTATCCAAGACAACTCACTCTTGATCGTAACTTCATACAAATTTTACAAAACCAGTGTCCGTCGCCAACGCCTCTCCAGCGAGCAAGTTTAGCACATGTTGCCGATTCATAATTGGAAAAATAGAAAGTTGTTCGTTTTTCTAGTTTCTGTTAGTCGTTCTTAAAAGATCCCGTGAAAACATTTGACTTCAAGTACTTGAAAGCCGAAAGGTGTCTGCCTCCATTAACTATGAATATATCGCTTCCTTAAAGCTAGATATAGGTGTACATATTTCAGTATAACTCACTCAGTTCTTGAAGATAACTGCGAAATCATGCCTTGGTATAATCTAAAACAAAATCGAGTTGGTACTGGTGCACATTTTTATCGGCCGTCTCAAAGTCTGGTGCTGTTGACACACCCGGGTCACAAATTAACTGGCAAAGCGCCATCATATCAGGGTAAAACACATTTTCATTGGAGTCAAATCAATGTTATATATTTCCTAAGGAAGCCAAAATAACCACTTTGAAGATATAGTTGGTACTCGTCACTAACGAAAATTAACAAAACGCAAAGAGGATTGGTGAAAGAAAATGTTTAAAAGCCCAAAAAACATTCGATATTTAGTCCGAACCGCACCGCCGTTTTAAGCCTCATTCCACATACGTTAGACCTCAAGGGCTCTAGCTGGAAAAAGTGCTGGCAATAACAGGTCAGGTGATAGGAAGTTTCTCACGAACAGGAAACAACCTGCAAAGCATGATGCCGCACACGTGTTTTGTAGCGCGCCACGTGAAGCGAGTGGCCATATTAATTTGTTTACGAGACAGCGCCCAACGACTGTTTGGCAGACGTGTCGTCGAGCACTCTAAGAATTTTCGACACAGCAGAAAATGCTTTTAGGATCTGAACAGTAGTAAAACACGTTGGTTGAAGCCACGTGGATACTGCATTTAAACGCTGTCCGCCGTATCAGATGTCCAAATAATTGAAAGGATCGACGTTAATCCGTTCTTTGTAGCGGGGGATAAAAAAAGACAAAAGTAAAGCAACTTTCTGTGACGATGGTACATGTGACAGTAAATACCCGCCCCCCCCCCTTTGTCAGTGCTCCGTTTTATGGGTATTTAAAGCTAAAGCTACACGGATCAGATTTTTCATAACTGATGGACAAAAAAAACTGACATGTATTGAGCCTCACTCCCGATTCTTAAAAGGATGCCTCGAGCAGTGCTAGCTGGCGTTATGCAGAGTAAGTACGCAAAATGAAGTTCCCTGCTCTATTCTCATTTGTACGAAAACTCGACAGCTTCAGAAACATGATAAATATATCCCGTTTGCTAAAAAGGAACTTCTTCCAAAGTTTCGTGTTCCAATTGTTGGAAGTTTAACCTAGTGTCACAAGAATCGAACCTTGAACTTGGCAAAGACGTTGCACTTCGTCTACGTTTCAACCGCGCTACGAACCCAGATCGAAGTGCACTTTCACGTTGAACGCAATTCAATCAAATTTGATCAGATTTCATAAAACCTGATTTCATAAAATCTTATCTGGCGCAAGTAAAAGCTACGGAAGATACAGATTATTTAGTTAATTAAGGATCAAGTCACGAAGAAGCGAATTTTATTTCGAGATTTAAACCAACCATGCTTCCCAAGCATTGTTTCGCTTCGTAACTGAGATACGCGCACAGCATTGCACTTGCAAAATTACAGCTCGTTGCTAAACAGTTATGTGTCTTGACGACTGAAAATGATATTTTAACAAGGGGTTTTGTCTTTCCCCTCTACAACCCACAAATAAAAAGGAGAATGAGTTAATAGTCGAGTTGCGGTATTATCTCTTGTGGAACTTCTTGGAAGTGTCCTTGGCGTAATCGAGCATCAAATCGCACGGTTGGAACTGGGCTTCTCCTACCACCTCCTGGAGTCTCTTCATCCGGTCCACAAACTTGTCCGCACCGTACGAGTCCAGGTATCGGAACGGACCTGCAGAGAGTACACAGTACACGTTATCCCTGTGTTCTTTCACAGCAAACCTGACGAGGCACTGTTGAGGGACGTTTGAGGCAATTGACAAACCGCGTTTTTGGAAGACTTGATTGAACTGATGATCGCGAGTGAAACGTTAACAGTGACAAGCTGCCTCAGGATTACAAATCAGAGACAATATATTCAGTACTAAACATGATTGCTCAGCGCTCGGCCTGTGAAGCCATATCAACAGAAACAAATTCAACCACTTCAATGATCACTGACAAAATATCGTAAAGCCAACAAGTACATGTAAGTCGGTTATATAATTGCGAGTGTCAAAGGAGTGGCTGGGGATACAACGGAAGTGACGCGAAAGCTGTAATCCTAAGATCTTTGTTGTAGTTTTCAAGATTGCGGCGAAGTTCTTGGCAAAATTTAATTTAATCTAAATATAATGGAGAGTAAAAGAGTACTGATCGTGTGAACTACAAACAAAAGAAATATCTGACATTCTAAACCGGAGGGCTATAAGCTGTTCTCTTAAAAACATACATATTAAACCGATTAGGTGAAGCATGGGACTTAATTCCAGATGGCTACAAGTTCCATTGTTCAGCAGTCCTATAATAGTCCTGACATCTGAAATCAAAAAGTCAGATTTAAAGACAAATTACCTCCGTGGAATGGTGGAAATCCAAGGCCGAAAACAGCGCCAATGTCACCATCAACCTGCAAAGTTTGTGTTACGTCAGTACTGAAGGAGAACGCGGGCTCATCTCCGGACAGCGGCTGGATACCTAGCCTTTACGCCTATACGACATGTCAGAATACTGACTGCGCACGCGCGCAAGGTAGTAAGAGAAAAAAGTTGGGCAAATTTCCAAGATGACGTCCTGAAATCTAGTTTTTAAAGCAAAAGTATGAAGTGTGTAACTTTTGTCGACCACAAAAATTATGCGACTGAGTGACCTTTCACAGTGGACGAATAAAAGCGAGATAAGCAAACCTGGCGTGATAAAACCCTTAACTTTTGTATATTTTTCTTGTTTTTTTGCAAACTTGTGAGCTTGGTTGGCGTCTTTCCGACGTGTCAGCCTGTACTGTCTGTCACTGGTTGAATTTATGTAAGAAGAAAAGGTCCCAGCTTAAGTTACTTAATCTAAACTAAACTATAGATCTGCCGTCAGGAGACAGTTGCATGAAAGCAGTTTTACATTTTTGTAAGCAGTATTTATACAGGACCATCCAATTTAGCATGGCTAGTTTAAATGGAGTCCTGATATACAGCACAATTCTTGTAAGGGAAGAGTTGACAGTCCACAACACCGGCATAAGCCTACTCCTATCGACAAGTGTGTGGTTCTTTTAACTGGTTCCCCGATAGAAAGTCGAGAGACTAGACCAACGGCTTCATGTCCCTGTCCACGGACGGTGTGGCGAGAGAAGGTTGCCCAAAGGTCAACCCTCGACCAGGCCGGGGATTGAACCCGGGACCTTCCTGTTGGGAGTCAGAGATCTTACCAACTGTGCCAACCACGCTCACACAGACGATAAACATTAGGAAATCTTACGCAGCAACGTGAGACGAAAGAAGAAACGTCCGCCGGACGTCAAGTTTTATGTAACGCAAGACCCGAGGTCGAAATAAGAACGGCGCATGTACTAGTTTTGTAGCTAGATACAAAGACTGATAGATTTGCAAGATGGGCACTTTAAGTCTAATTTTCACACTTACAGCTTTCGGTTTGACCAAATATAATATTACGCTGCCAACCTTTCACAGTCGACTACGAAAAGCAAAATAAAAAAGATTTATATATGTTTAAATTAAAAACCTTTTTCAAACTTCTTTGGCTTTTTACAAGTTTATCGGTTTGGTTAATGCACTTCCAACTCTCCAATAACCGGATTCTGTCAAATTTCTACTAGTTTTCTTAAGATCTGATCAGTAAGTCAATCTTTTAAGAAGTGTTGTTCAAACATAGATCACTAACACCCAGTTAACGGATCCATGTCTTGTTGTCAAGGTCAGTCTTAGGGAAACACAACCCAACGGTGGGTTAAACTTTATTCCTGAGTTAGCGCTAATAGTCCAGTTTCGTATTCGTAATTGCCGCTGATTACAATAACGGCAGACTCGTTTACTCAGCTTTAGCCTCGACTTGGTGTTGAATATGCATAAATACCAGCGAGAACGATTAGCCTCTAACTATATACAAAGTTATAAATAGCTCGTTTCTACAGTGGTATTTATGAATATTTAACACCAAGTCGAGGATAACGCAGAGTAAACGAGTCTGTAGTCAGCGGCAACTACGAATACGAAACTGATTTATTGAACCTTAAGGAGTCGGACTCTGGGCTACACATCTTAGAGAAGTTAATCTCCGCCTTTTTGCAATGTCATCACGTTATTGAAGGTCCATATATGATCACTTATCCACAAAACTGAAACATTTGCTTTGATCTCGTCTCCTGATTGGCTAGCTCTTGTCAGTTCTATCTCGGTTCTCATAGCCTGACTGCAAAGGCGGACAACTTACCGGACTGTTGAGAATTCCCTCCTGGAGACAGAACACAGCTTCGTTCACAAATCGAGCTGCAAGTCGTAATTGGATTTCCTCGGGCTCGTGACTGGAAAACAAAAGAAAAATGCACTAAAAACCTCGGAAAAGGTTATCATTTCTAAATGCCACCACATTTTTTCTTTTGTCAAAACAATTTATTTAGTTTTTACATTTAAGACAAGTTCAGTAGCCGCCGATAAACGGCACGAAATCCCCCACAATTCACTCTCAGCCGTATAATGGTTTCCCTCAATCTCGGAAACCCAGGGCGTCGGGAGGAGACGACAAGAAGAGACGAAAAGAGGAAAAGAAAAACGCGGAGGGAAGAACACATCTCCTTCCTTTTTCCCCTTTCGCCTGCTGTCCCTCCCCTCCCCCGTGTCCTTGCTTTTCCTCTCCAGCCGCCCTGGGTTTCCGAGGATGGGTTTTCCTACGATCTTCTCCTGTTTACCTTCCTCTCTGGGGGATGCTGTATTTCTTCAATATCTCCATAACCTCGGGGTTCTCCTGTATGGTAATAAGGCAGCAACTGTCAGCCATAAACTTACCCATAAACCATTTAAGGGGAATGATTACCGTTCAAGAGTTTGCCACCCACAAACGTATTTTACTCGACAAGACGCCATCAACATTCTAAAATTTAAACTATACATGTTTGGTATCTAAAACCACACGACATCAGATATCGACATCCAAACTTAACATCAACAGAGATGGTTCGTTTTCGAGTATTTTGAATTTTGTGACAGGCTGGCTTAAATGTATTTTGGCAAAATTGAAAACTTAGTTCTTCAGTTCATGATAAACCATCTTAAACAGTTGGAACTAAAGAGTGTTTTCGTCCATGGCCGCCACATACTAAGTAAAGAGTCAATTTAAAGGTATAAGTTGCAGTCCGATAGTTCAGTTACAGAGTCTACTGCTCCCGAATTCGATCATTTGTATGATCATTACATACTGAACATTAAATAGACTAGACTGTTCTTTTATTTTTCTTGAATTATTTTTTGTGTCGAAACGATATATATAGAATGCGGAATAATACACGTAATTCCAAAATGGCGGCTGCCCGCGATAACTTGGGTCGAGTAGACTGAAAGCGAGGCATCGAGGGCCAAGACCTGTGGCAGATCTGTGTTACTTATGGTAATCGCGACAAGCGCAGTCATGCCTCAACATTGCTGTGTTCCTTACTGCACAAAGAAGGTTTCGAAGAGGATGGCGTCAAGATTTCTTTCCACAAGGCCCTCGATGCCTCGTTCTCATGCAACTCGTCCTAGATCATCGCGGCAGGTTGAATTGGTACCAGTGCCTTGACCTTCCCGTCCCACCCCGCCTCGTGCCTACAACTTTCCGGCTTTGTGTTTCTCCTTCTGTTTTGAGTTATTTTCAATAAACGCCAATTATCAAGAAAACTAAGTAGACTTTTTTTTTGGAGCCATTCCAATTTTTGCCAAACCTGCAAACTGTCTATCAAAGTCGTTATAATCATATCTAAACAGTTTGTTTAAAACTAACTCTCTGTAGCACAATCTGAATGGAAACATAATGATAATAGTTACTCAGTGTTGACCGTCAGCTGTTTGTAGTCTAGTATGTAAACATTTCACCTTTTAAGCTGCTTTTGCACGCGTCCTTATTTTGGTTGCAAAACAGCTGAAAACCTAGAAAAGACACAATAAATGTCAGGAGAGTGGGAGAGAGCTCCGGAATATGACTCGCCCTAAGTCACGCACACAATCAAACGCAACTGACAGATCACAATTTACACCCAAATTATGACCAATTACGTAGCGTTGCTGGACAATGTCATCAGTTACCACAGAAATCCTCAAAGAAACGCACAATATTAAAGCGAGAGATAAGAATTCCCTCGGCCATACATGTCATTTATAAGATCCCTAGAGATCACTGGCCATCACTGTCTAAAGATAAACTTTAAACGAAACCATGAATTGGTTTAATTTAGTCTCTTGTTGATCTTTTAAAGTTTAGACACGCTTTAATCTTTTCTTAATAACCTTTTAGCGTTTAGAAAGAAACTCAAGATTAGATTTGACAATCTAATATTTATTTGTATAACATTATACCAAAGCCTTTGAGCCAGCTGATCGCAAACTGACCAGTGACATTTAAAAAATGCCAATGACGCGGGTGAATGATGAAGAGCCTAGTAACTCCCTTTGTAACTGCCATCAGTTTAATTATCATGATCAATCACTCAGATTATTTTCGTTTCTGCCTCGGGCCAGCTCATATTGTTTGTTATCGTTAAAGTTTGAGTCATATCAGAAGAATCAGCATATGTTCATATCGAGTTAGCTAGCTGCAAATTACTAATTTGGTAATTATGTATGGACAATTTTGTGAACAATCACAAACATCTGTTTCCAAGTTGAGGAGACAAACAACTCAGTTAGCCTGCTAAATTCCTTTCCAAACTCTGTTTAGATTGGTTCAAAGATTTATCTGCTCTTAGTTTTGACCTCTTAGGTTTTTTTTTTGAGAAGCTCGTTATGCAATGAACTTATGAATAATTATCATTGCAGATAAGAAGTTGGCACCATATTGACAGCCGAATGAAACAACTGTCTGCAACATTTGTTTGATACTACCCAGATTCGATTGAGTGCACTAGCTGTTTTCAGACGTCTCTTGACCACAATAACGTAGATTTTTTTTGTTTCATTGTGGTTCTCAGTTGCATTTCGAGCTTTTTCTGGTCGACGCTTTTCATTGACAAATTCTTAGTCAAAACCATACAGTGAAGAATAACAATTTGATTTATGCAATTTCTTCAATACCGGCTTAAACTAAAAACTAAACAAGCAAGACTGTAATAAGGAAAACAGTAAAGATGGGTGGTCTTAGCTTGCCTTGCATGCCGGGAGGAAGCTATTTACCCCATTTTGCGCTGCCTTCCATTTGGTTGACTTGTGACACAGCGCAGAACTCAGATCGCAAAGCATTATGGGACCACTAAATTCTCCAATTTCTCAGCTGCTATTGGTCTAATTTATCAAGATCTTAGATTTGAGTTTGTTGGTTGTCAACGTTTTTCGAAATACTCAAATAGCTGTAAAGACAATCACAAACTCCAAGAGTCAAACTAAAATGAGAGATAAGAAGTCTTAATTTCAGCGGTTGTTTTCCCCCGCGTTGCCGTCAAATCAGGTATCAGCTATTTGCCGAACAGTTTTAACTTAAAAGACTTGTATTAAAACTTGCATTGTTTTTTTTGCTGTATTCATAGTTTTTACAATTCTTCTCTCCAATTGGCCTACTGTAATTGTTGTGGCTCCCCTGCCAATGTGTTATATTGTTCTGTCTAAATTCGTGTTCTCTTCGTCGTTATTGCTATTGTATTCTTGCAAAGCTCAGGAATGAACAAACTGCCCAGTCAGTCCGAAAGAACTCCGACAGTCTGTCACTTTTGAGTTATCTGGGAGAATAACCGATTAAATGGAGGCTTAGCCTTCTCGATGTTTCACTCCTATAATTTCCATGTCGTAGTTCTTCCTGGAATATATTAACATTATGCTTCGAAGCTGGTTTGATGGTTTTCCTTGTGATGGAAAACCTTATTTAAAATGATGGCAACTCGCTTTTGAAGAAGAGGCGAACAAAGATATGATTTAAAAACTGGTTTAAATTCGTTCAAAATATTTAAAGGCAATAGTGCTCGCAGGTTATTGCAGTTTCCCTTTTTTTTTAAAAAAAAAATTAAAAAACTTATCTAAGTTGTGGTTAGAGTCAGTCAACTTTTTGACGTCACTGACACCAGTCCCCGGAACAACATGCATTTCCTTATATGGCAACTTTGACAATATATTTCCATTAACTCTCCCATTATCAAATTACTCTGCATTGAACATCACGGTCGATCACTGAATCGATTTGGTTATTTGGTCTCCTGCCTTGAAGTTGACAAAAAAAGCCATATTATCAAGATGGTATTGCAAACTGGTTTTATTGCGATTTTATGTTTTCTTTTCCACTAATATATGTATGTTTTACTGACCTTGCCTGTCACTTTGCAGTCTTCCAGCGATGACCAAATGATTGGTAAATGACTTATAAATTTGCGAGTTCTCCATAAATTTGTGCCTCAGCTAGCTAGCCAGGGCGTTATCTATTGATTTAAATTTGTCATCTGAATGTTGTTTTAATCTTTTAATTTTGTTTCTTGTTAGAATACAGGGACTGCTTCTCCCTATTTGATCGAAAAGGAGATGGCAAAATCGAGTGCAGGCAAATTGGCGATGTTCTACGATCGCTTGGGCAGAACCCGACTTCAGCGGACGTGAACAAAATTGTCAACGAAATTGATAAATATGGTAAGTTCGGGTGTCAAGTTTGTATTTTTAGTAATTATTGAAGGCGCTGGTGCTTTTTCTAGATATATCTGAGTTAGATTTCCATTTTGAAGCGTTTGTTGTTCTTAATTTCCATATTTATTTGGGGGTAGCTTTCGTGTATTATTTTGTTTATTGCGCGTATAGTAAGAAAAATGTCGATTTCTTTTGGATGCTGGAATGATTTATCGTGCAATTTTTAAAAATTAGTTTCATTATTTTGCTACTTTCACAACTTACCCACCCGCTATGAGATCAGTTCGCGTTCTTAGTATGGGATCGTGCGATTAAAAGTGCAAACATTACCGTTCTGGCATTCGGCTTGCATTCCTTCCCCAGCCTTGTTTGAAAGTAGCCGAAACAGCCGGTAGAGATAAAATTATTTCCCTGTTTCTTTGTGAATAGAACAAAACCAGATGGTAAAAGCCATTGTCGTTTTTATTGACTAATGAAGACTATTATGACTCGTAACTCTAAACATATACGTGCATTAATGCAGCTACCAGCAATTGCCTCTCCTGAGGAAAAGTTCTCTTCAATTTATACTCGAATTTACAAACGGATTACATGAAGCTCCTCGTAGTCACACAACGTGCTTCTGTGCAAATAAGTAAAGTCGTGTGGAGCTTACAAACGCTAGAAACGACAACAGATTTTGTAGACAGGGACCATCGTTTATCGAGTGTCGTAAACATTTGTCTCATTAAAATAGTTTTTGATCAAGCTGCCTGCCTTAAAACTGTTGCTGATATGTACGTAGTTTTGTTATTTTTAGTTGGGTCTTTTGTTGTTGGGTTGTGGGCTGTAGTTTACACGCCAGTGAGACTGAATGGAAATTCCTGCAATCTGGACTTCAATATCAGTATGTGCAAGCGCATGCAAGGCTCAAAAATACTTTTGAAACCTTGCAATGCTGAAACAGACTCGGTATCTGCAAAGCACTTGCGCACCTCCTTAAAACCTACCAGTTATAACATATTCATAATTGTGCATTCCCCCAAATCAATGACTAATTATACGAGAGATGTTTCTATTTCAAGAATTTCAATGATGCTATCGGTATGAATTTTATGATGAAGATGCCAAACAAAAACAAGTAACAGAGCTCATTCTTTTGTCGATTTCCAATTTGGAGATAACAGTTAATTGATCAACATCATCAGATCCATTAATTTAGCTATCATTGTTGACTTCTGTGTGAGGCTGGAATGGTACAGTTGTACTGAATGAATTAACCCCACCTGTTCTTTCAAATGCTGCCATGGGAGATGAAAACCTTTTTAAATTGGACTTATTCTGAATTGTCACCACCAGTTATCTAAATAGCATAGTTTTCCAAGGGTTTTTTTAGCAAAAACTGAAAAAGTTTGCTTGACTTACATTAGCAGTTGCAAGTGTGTTGAAGTTGTTCAATGTGTACACCCAGTTTTAAGGTTTGTGAACTTTGTGAGATTACAGGTTCTTATGACCTCTGAATTAAACCAATTCTTAACCCCCTAATTACTTTGGGAAATTCAAAATAATCAGGGGTGGCATTGTTTGACTTTAAATCAGTTGAAAATGATTTCAGTGGAAGTGTTCTTTATCTGGCATATGAATTCTGACTCCAGTATTTTGAAATTAAATAAATCCTGAATAATAATGTTGAGATCTTTAACTCTCCTGCGAGACTGGGACGATGGTCCTAGTAATACAATAATTGATGTAAAATACATAGAAAGGCAGCTAGCAAGACTCAACTTATTTTTTTCAGCTTTAATTATATACCATACAATTAAATGGATTTCAGCATGATACCTCTGTTTACCAGTATTGTTTTGCATCATTTTAACAATGCTTTTTCAGTCTATAGACACTTTTTTTTCAAATTTTAAAATTGAATATAGCGTAGATCAACTAGAAGATTCAAAACAGTGTGCAATGATTTGAGCCCAGTAGTATGTTGAATTCTTTTGCAGTGATATCATTATTGTTTTAAAAAATGTCAAAAATCACAGAACTTGTGTGGCTGGAGAGATTAAAATTTATCCTGCCTAAGAACTTGATTTCTTCAAATCTCAAATTTTCAGTGTATAATGATTAATTTTATGTACCCTGCTCTTTCACATTATGGGTTCTTTGTTTGAAGTCGAGTTCATGCTACGATTAGTCAAAATGTATATATAATGATATCAGAAGTCAGTCTATACAGTTGGAAATAGTAAAATTGAGGAAACATGACAAGGCTCCAAGCCTTGATTCATAATTTCAGCTCCACCACACAGCAGACAAAGTAAATCCCATCAGGTTTAATTATTTTTGGCAAGGTCGGTCAGCTCCAAATTGGAACCTATAGTTACAAATCGTCATATTCAAAGACTTACAAATCATAATACTCTTGCGGCTCCCTATTCTCAGTATGTGAAAATTAGAACTGGCGGATATGAAAAACAAAAAACAGAGTTGTCAAGGTTTAATGGAGAGGTGGCAGTGAGGGTTTTTCAACCTATCTAACATCCACACCCCCCCCCCCCCCTAAACATTCAAACATAAAAAAGGTTTGTTTCCTGGTAATTTGGATAAAATTGATGACCGTTGTTTGAGGAACGAAATCCAACTAAATATTGCTTTGATCTAAAGTGTCAAATTATGTTTCACAAATTCTCACCCATTGTTCAGTCATCACTCAATCAATTGATCAAAGTGTCTGCTCAAGATTAGATACTACAACAGATTTGTGTTACCTTGGTTAAGAAAATAATCAACATAATTTCAGTTGTTTTCAAAGGGATATTTATTTAAAACAGCTACTATTGTAAGGAAAGTATTAGGTATAAAGCAAGCCTGAGGTATGAGGTTCACAATGTCAGGCATGTGAGCATGAGAAATGGCTCCAAGACGTAAGACAGCTATGCAAAAATCCCTCAGAGAAAAAAAGGAAATGTATTCTCCAAAACCATACAGAACTGCAATCCTCTGGGGTCTGGAGGACACTAATGCTATATTATGTAACTATATTATTTATTCAATAAATATTTGAGACAAGATATGTTGACATCCTATTCTGAGACTCCGAATACACAGATTCAGGTAATTTTATAATTACATGCTACTCTTTGCAAAATTTGAAAAGAACAAAAAAAAAATTCTTTCCATGTAAACTTCAGCAATAATTATACAAAATTATATTAAAAGAAAGAAAATTGATCAGTTTGCTGGAGCTAACCTAAAATGGTTTAACGTGTACCATACTCGACCTTACAGACACCAAAACTACCCACAAGATTCTACTTCTAACTGAAACCCAGTCTCTGCTGGTTCCAGGCCACAGAAATATCAATTTCTGTTAAAATTGTTTTTTTGTGAAGAAATTATGCAAAAAATAATAAATCATCTTTGTAAATACTATTATTTTACAGGTGACAAGAGGATAACCTTTGAAGAATTCCTCCCAATTTTGCACTCAACCAATCAGAAAAAGGCTTCAGGAAGTCAGGAAGACTTCATTGAGGGACTGCGCGTGTTTGATAGAGATGGTAGTGGTACAGTGATGGCAGCGGAACTTAGACATGTCCTCACTGGTTTAGGTAATTCATTCAGGGTTGTGTCAATCAAGGGCCACGGAGCTCACTTTGAGTCACTAGTCAGGCCCCCCCCCCCCCTTTCAAAGTTGCTCCACGGCCTATGCATATATTGTATCAGTCTACACAAGTTTTGTACTGTGTAAATTATTGGTGGTTTCATCACCTGTTTTGTCTTACAAAATAGGTGTAAGAAATATAGGGCCGTCTAAAAAGTGCCTCGTGAAAACGGTGAAATGCTGATTCAAACCTGGACAAGCTGGATTAGTAGATCCACATCTTACTGACCAATCTCTAAATTTCTTACAAAATGTAAGAAATTTAGGGCACTTTTGATCAATTTCAAATAATTTTTATCAGTTTTCTAACAACAAAAATCAGAACTACATGTAGAGTTGACCCTTTTTTGGAGCTGCTCAGTTTTGCTTTTAAGGTCTTTAAAGGACAGGAATGTTGTGATTTATTTTTCGGGAAACCATTTACACATGCAACCAGCAACCTTTTCATTACCAGTGGTTAGAACTAGTTCTTGTTAGGCCAACTAGAACTGACAAATCTTATTACCGGTAATAGTAAGCACTCTAAGAGATATATGCATTCCCAGACTTACCGTATATACTAGTGTATAAGTCGGATTTTTAAGACGTGAAAATTGACCCAAAAAATCAACCCCGACTTATACACGAGAGAAAACATAACACCCCATCAAATTATGAAGCATAGTTTGCCAAGATTTGGATTTTTCACTCGCTAACAGCAGACCTGTCTTTCAGAGGCATACAATCCATTCCAAAGAGCCCGTAGTGCGATTCCTTGCAAGCCAAAGTAGTTTTTAAATAGATTTTTCAGCACGTGTTTTACTGTAACTTTTGGATGATTACACACATGAAATCTATCTATCTTTCGTCATA
>JAOBYE010244433.1:0-16577 GCA_025403585.1 Parazoanthus swiftii | reverse complement strand
AGGTTTGCCTGATTTCATTCAGTGTATCATTACTACATACAAAAAGATAATGAAATTCATCACCAACCAAGTTGCTTACAGAAACGTCAGTTAGAACGAGGACCAAATGTATTCTAATCTTTCTTTTTCTTTTTTTGTGTACATATGCACATATATCATTACCCATATGGCCCTGCGTAGGTTCGTTACAGTTGGTCAGCAATGCGAGTCTGAACTTCCATAAGTGTTCCCCAAAGTACGTTTTTACCAGAATGTTATTTTTTGTGGTACATTCCAGGAGAAGCTCCTATTCGAAAATGGTAATGCGTTTGAAGACAATTGATAATAAAATTGCGCTTTGCATAAATACCATCAGAGAGCCATACCATCTTAAACGACTGTAACTTCTGATCCCACATACCCGACTCCTCTAAATTTTTTAATTATAGGAACTTTATAGATGTATTTAAGTCTAATCGTCGTTATTTTATTGCTGTTATTTGGCCTACAAGTTGGCATTAGACTTTTCGCCACTGAGATTAGTTCGCATTTGTTTGATACTCGGTTAATAACAATCCTGATACGACGTCTTGATACCAAATAACGATAAACAACGGTACAGTACACAACAGCAACGAGTAGCACAACGGATTTGTACACAAGTGCTTACACACACAAATATGGTGATTTGGGTGAATTTTCCAATTACTGTCTGTTATTTTCGTAGTGTTATGATAGGAATTCTGCAAATATCTCAACTTAGCCTAGTTGTAAAATTCTAAACCTAAATGCATTAGAAATACCCATACCTGTGTCTACGCTTCTGGTGGCGTCGTAGTGGCCTGCTCCATAGTAATGAAATGCAATGTATATGCATTTGATAATTAGCGTGTGACTAGGGATAAATGGAGCCTACTGGAATGTCTCACTAGATGTGACAACAATAATTGGCACCTTCAGTATCTGTCCACAAACTTTGATGACCAGATCTCCTAGTTCTCTATCAAACACACCTTGCATTCGGAATTCCTCAGCTTTTGCATTTAACGAACGTTGTTCCTCAGTAGTGAGAAACTTGATGACGTCTTCATCTCCCTTTAAAACTTCTGCAACGAAAAGATGTCTAAGTGTCTCTGCATCTCTTTCTTCAGAATGCAAAAGTCCAAGGCCTTAAATATGTTTTTTAATTTCTTTGTCTTCAAAATTGTAAGTGCTTACAAGCATTCGAGAAATTCTGCGGAATGCACAGTTACCATCCATAGCAACTGGATCAATTGCTAAATTGAAACCAGCAAGATTTCTCATAAGACGATCTTTGTGTTCCTTGATGGTTGGGTCATCAATAACGTAGGTGTTATCAAATGTTAGAGCACTTGGGATATCCGCAAGAAGTAGTAGTTCGGCTGGGTTAAAGGACCTGTTCACAATAGTTTCAGAAAAAGCTGTGATTATATCATTTGCTGTGATTGCTGGTGTGTAATGGATGGATGAAGAGTGTAAAGGAGAGATAAGGAGTGTAAATGAGGGTAAGGGAGTGTAAAGGAGGGATAAGGAGTGTAATGGATGGATGGGGAGTGTAAAGGATGGATAAGGAATGTAATGGATAGATGAGGAGTATAAAGGATGGATAAGGAGTGTAATGGATGGATAAGGAGTGTAAAGGGGGGATAAGGAGTGTTAAGGAGCGATAAGGAGTGTAAAGGAGGGATAAGGAGTGTAAATGAGAGTAAGGGAGTGTAAAGGAGGGATAAGGAGTGTAATGGATGGATGGGGAGTGTAAAGGATGGATAAGGAGTGTAATGGATGGATTAGGTGTGTAAAGGAGGGATAAGGAGTGTAATGGATGGTTGAGGAGTGTAAAGGAAGGATAAGGAGTGTGAAGGATGATTAAGGAATGTAAAGGAGGGATAAGAAGTGTAAAGGAGGGATAAGGAGTGTAAAGGAGGGATAAGGAGTGTAACGGAGGGATACCCGCGAGCCGTTTCTGACTCAAGCACGCAAAACACCTTTCCGTTGTTCAATACGTACGTCATGTTAGCGTACACGTCCCAGTAAACACTGTATAGTATGTAGTACTAGCCTGTAGTATTAGAGTTAGCTGTAGTTTCGTAGTACTAGTAGCAGTAGTACAGTACCTATGTAGTACCCATAGTTAGTAGCTGTAGTAGGTGTATTAGCTGTAATACCCGTACTTAGAGTAGCTGTGTATTAACTGTAGTACTCGTAGTAACTGAGTTGTAGTACCGTTGTAACTTTGTGCTTCTGTACGTATCTGCAGCAAGAAGTCGTAGGGTCTTCACCAGTACTGTACTGCAAAAAGAACTATTTAAAGGTTGGAACAGAGGGGAAAGTTGCCAAGTTTAAAGTGGTAGTATCGTACAACTGGAGAGTTGCCATATCTAAAGTAAACGTGTGGACGACGCTTTGTTGATTTTACAGCAAATCAACTAGTTTTCTGAATCTTTCATGAAAGCGCATAAGAGCGGCAAATTCTTTATTGAGAACGATGATTCATCAAATACCTCCAAGGTGTCCTGACCTTAACCCGATAGAGAACTTATTCAAGACTTTTTCTGAGCAACTGATGGAACAAGCAGTAAGACAATAAACCATTAGACCGTAAATGCTGCGAGTAATTTTGATGGAGAGCAAAATCTACATTGTGCAGTTTTCCTGTTAAAGAAATAGAAAATATCATTGAGTTCATTTCGCAATCGAGAGAATCCCACTCACTTTAATATTGAAAGAAAAGGACAACGCCTAAAGTATCAACGTATTTATAGAGGTAGTGCGCGGCCATCGGAGTTATTGATCTCCGTTTCGATCCTTGGTAACTCCAACATCTGCTTCGACTTTTTTCTGATCCGTGTACCTTAAGCTTCAAATACCCGTAAAACGGAGAACTAACAGAGGAAGGGGGGTAAAGTGTGCGCCGAGGGCTACAAGTTTATCAGGTAACTACTGTCACGTGGTACTGTCACCAAAGAAAGTTGCTTTACCTTCACCCATTACCGTGAACTGTAGAGGTTTATTAGTTCTTATATCAAGTTATAACGTTGGTATGATTTGAGGTTGTCAAAATCGTATCAGCTATCTCCTTACTTTCTTGTCACTCAGTAATAAAAAAACTGTAAGAACTGTATGCCAAATCAGTTTTCACGCGTTTGGCATTGTACCCTTATCCTCTTTTATATAATTGATACGGACTAGCTGATTGGCTCATAGCGCCCTGATGTATTCGAAAACACTCAATTTGTTTCTGGCGTAATGACAATAAAAACGTATAAACCTCAGTCGCACTTTGTCATTGCATGTTAAGGACAATTTTTGGATAACGAGAATTTTGAACTGCTGCCTTTGCTATAATGTCTGCAAATGGTGAGACGTTCAGGTCTTCTCGGATAAGGACAGATAAACAGTAGAACGGAATGCTTGTGTAAACTGGGTCTAAACGTTTGTATAAACACTTTCAAGGTCAGTCGGTTTTATAGAATCAGCTGATGTCTATGATTTCCTGTGCTGTCTCATCCCGCCTCCCGCCTGAGAAAGTCCACAATTCCCGCATCCCGCCGATGAATATCCCAACATCCCGCTTCCCGCTGGCCTCTAGTCATCCCGCATCCCGCTGCAAATTTTTTTTTCATCCCGCATACCGCAAGGTAAAAACGCCTAATCCCGCATCCCACCAAACATATGTTGGACCCTCAAGAGTATCACCCCAACTATATACAGTCTTAAGCAGATCTCCTTTCACCCTATGTCGTGCGTGTTGTACAGGCTTTTTTCATAAGAACCACCAAATTTGGCCGAGGCTCATTATTTTTAAGTTTTTGGCGATTTGAGCCTCAAGTTGTTCTTAAATTTTTCTTATTTCTGTATGTGGTTTAATTGAAGGTATTTCAATACCTGCACTGGAAAACGAATTGCTTGGCGGGTGTATTTTTGATCAATTCATCCCTGCGGACTTATTATGATTCACTTAGTCATTTTCCAGTGATTACCCCAAGACTAGAATCTGGCTATCAAGTCCGAACCTCAGCTTGTTCTAAAATTGTTCTTAAATTTTGGCCAATCTGAGCCTCGTTGTTCTTTTAAAGTTGTTCTTATAAGAAAATCGTGTGTTTCACTACACAGAGACATAAACCGCCTGCAAACACCGACGGCATTGTGCGAATAACGAAACAATCGAAATACTTTAATTTGCTTCATCTGAAGAAGCTTGAAACACCCGTCCACAGCGTTGTCAGGCTAACGGCTGCGACGTTAATGATGAAGTTTTTGGAACATCGAGATAACAATTTTTCTAATATCCTGTTTGTCAAACAGATTCTAGTTTCCTTCCAGAACCAACAAACCAGCCTATTATTGCACTGCGGCCAGAGTGCAAAATGAAACGTCTTTCAGTACTGTTCTGCAATGAGGAAGCATATCTTCCCTGCAACTAATTTTCTGGGTTTTACTGTGAGAAATTTCAAATCTTCAAGGAAAGACAAAATAATAAA
The DNA here is from genome assembly GCA_025403585.1 of Parazoanthus swiftii. Lineage (NCBI taxonomy): Eukaryota > Metazoa > Cnidaria > Anthozoa > Zoantharia > Parazoanthidae > Parazoanthus > Parazoanthus swiftii. The sequence goes on along the minus strand of JAOBYE010244433.1, from coordinate 12,096 downwards.
TGTCCAGAGAATAAATTTTAAATTGTAATAGATTGCACCTACAAACATGAAAAAGCAAATGCCATCAATATTTCTCTGTATCGTTTTGTCTTTTCAGTTGATCACCTCTGCCCCGGTACAAAAGTCGGGGTCATGTTGGGTTAAATATGTTCGTATTGTTTCAAGTAAACTCAGCATGAAGTCTTGGGCTTCAGTGACGACACAAGCATTCGTGAACGGATCGAATCCTTGCAGCAAAGCGAATAAAATAAATTAGAGGAAGAGGTCTTTGTTCGGGTTTTTGAAAACCTTTTCGGTATTTCAGATTCTCTTATAAAATTGACTGTTGATAAAGTTCAACTCCGCTGGTTTGTATGGAAAGCACGGTACGGCAAAATGACGGCAGCTCCATAGTCTACGTAAAGTTAGAAAGCCATTTCTGCTGTGAACTGAACATATTCCTGTTACTCGTTATACCAACTTGGCTTGTTTATACCAGAAGATGAAGAGTAAGTTTCGCTTGCTGCTTCTGAGGCGGATCTAGGGGTGGTTCGGGTGGTTCGTTCGAACCCACTAAAGTGACGTAAACGCAAATGTTTTGAACATACTTTTTCTTTTAAAAAAAAGGACATGGAAAAAACAAAAAGTAGTGAAACTGAGGCGTTTTAAAGGTAGTTAACGCTCCCTTAAAACGTTCGAAAATCACCCTTCCGAGAACCTGTATTTTACTTTTAAAAATTTCCTGGGGGTGCATTCTCCCGGACCCTCCTAGGAGGTGGTTACGGTGATATGGAAACCAAGATTTACAGGCAGTGTGCGATCGACAGCAAAATTTACACTTTGTCGACTAATACAGTCACTTTGAGTTCCATTCCGTCGAAGTTTCTTAAGCCGGTTTTCCACTAGGCGAATTTTTTCGCGCGAAGCGAATTTTTTCGAGTACAGGCATGCGCAGTTTAATTCCAACAGGCGCCACAGTTTTTGCTGGATCTTTTCTCTTCGAAAAAGTGAGTTCGAACAGTTTCTACTTTTTCGCCGCGATAAAGGAGCAAGAATAAGAATTCTATGATCCGTCACGTGGTGATTTGGAAATTGCGTGGGACTTGAAATTTGCGCCAAATCATCCATCAAACAAAGATTGATCGAGATAATCGCAGATATAGGGGAAAATAGAAACGCGATTGCTCGAAATTCGCCTAGTGGAAAAATGGCTTTATACGAAGGGTACATAGACGTTCCTCACACCTTTCTGAATATAATTTCATCTGACAAATTTTATTTGCAAATCACACGGCTGCTGTCTTCTTCGATAAAGAAATGAGATGTAACATGGTACTTGTGGGTTTCAAAAACAAAACCAGTTATTTACTTCGGATCAACGTTATTTGCATACGGTGAAATCACCAGTGTATTACATAATGATCTTAAAATTTAGGAATGCTTACTGATTTTCATGATTGTATGTCAGTGTTTAATTGCTCCAGTCCCATAAATCAGTCTAGAATTACTTGAGTAACCCTTCTGTGAATAGTACTATTTATGGTATTATTTTTCAAGATGTTTCAACATGAGCAAATGTGGTTTTGTTCAGCATGGTCACATCATTTCTTCTTTTAATAAGCTGGATCTTATTAAAGCCTGTGTGTTTTCAGTCTCCTATCCCCTATCCCTACCCTTCCATGATATCAATTGCCTGTTCCTTAAGACTTGAGGATCAATAGAGGAACATGACATGCAAATCTCGCGCACCTTCCCTATATATCAATTGGCCTGTCCCCAAAGAGACCGGAAGCTTAATAAACATAACAGTCCACTCCCCTACCTCTACCCCTGCATGATATGATATGAAATGGTCTGTTTCTTAAAAATGGGGGTTCAGTAGAGTAAACACGACATTCTATTTCCCTACCCCTTCCCTCTAGGATACCAAATGGTCCGTTCCTTAAGGCTGGAGATTCAGTAGAGTAAATATGACAGTCCACCTCCCTATCCATCTCCTCCATGATTCCAAATGATCTGTTTCTTGAAACTGAAGGATCAAAAGGGCCCTGAACATGACAGTCCATTCCCTGCTCCTCCCGTACATAATACTAAATTGTCTGTTCCTTAAGACTGGAGGTTCAGCAGACTAAACATGACATTTCAATCCCCTACCCTACAAGATATTAGGTTGGCTGGAGGGTCAGTGCTAATAGAGGAAACATGCCAGTCCAATTCCCTACGCTACTCCTCCACGATGTCAAATGTAAATTAAGGTAAATACGACAGTCCACTCCCCTACCCTTTTCCCATATCCGCTTCCCAAGTTCTGTTGCTTTACATAAAACAGGTTCAAACTTCTTTTGATCCCTGTTTTGGTTGTAAGCAACTCATTTTGTGGCTTTGCAGTACATTCATGCCTTTGACGTTTCACCATCATCTACGTCATCTTGCAAGCCGCCAGTTTTGTTCTTTTCTCCAATTTTCTTGATCTTGTCGATTTCCGTCTTGAGTTTTAGCTGTCGCAGCCTTCTGCTTTCTCGCAACGTTCCAGAGTCATGAGAAAGGCTCTCCCTTTGATTCGCGCACGGGATCTCAACCGGACTGTCACATACATTCGGATTGAAACAAGAAGGTCGATTTTAAAATGTGCCTTGTAAAAATTTATGTAAAATTTAAAAGCCAGACCTCCCTGGGCCCGTAATTACATTGTAAATACCACTAACAACCTGCGGGGTGGATACAAAATAAAGATAATGGCATCAAGTACCTGCCATTGTTTCATGGTAGCTTGTCGGCAACAGAGATGCTCACAATGATGCAAAACCATGCAGAGAAGTACGGTTTGCCAAGAAGAATACGTTTTAAACAACCAACCTTTTTCTCGGCGAATACCTTCCATACTCTTCCCCTCTATCCTCCAACCTCGATCCCAGGGCTTTCCCCTTTTCTCTTACTTCGTAGGGAAATGCCCTGGGATCGAGGTTGCTCTATCCTCCCGAGAATCAATTGTGGGCATCAGGTTGTACGTGACTTAATGTACACAGTTTTATATATCTGATGTAAAGTCATAAAACTTTATGACAAAAATAAAAGGCAAATTCCCAATCGGCACTTTTTCACGACCACCTTGAAAATATGTGGCTCTGTCTTATGTAACCGCTACTTGTATAGGAAAATAGGGGCGTCCATTTTTCTGAAGTGTCTAACGTTTTCCGTTTTAAACTAAAAGCTTCAGTAACGTGCTTACCTATCGACGTTAACTAAGTCTGAAGAACTTGCCATGTTTCGCTTCCAGGACAAAGTTGGCGAACAAAAGTGTTGAGTACTTTCAACGCAAGTGGCAGTCAATTCAATATTCTTTAACCTTTCATTCATCTGATCCAGTAAACATTTCAGAGTACTCTCAGAGTTCTCTAAACACGCGGTGTCCACGTCAGGAAGATCCTCTCTCTGCGGCATCTCGTGCTTTGATACTGTCTGTCCACAATGGCTATCTCTCAGCAAAGAACTCATCTCCTCCACTTTGTTCTCAAGAACAATTATCTTTCTTAAAGTTTCGTTTTCTTTTGCATCGCTGACAGTCTCGTTGTAATTCAGTGCTTCGGGACTGCAGCAATCTCTAATAAACTGTTGATACTTCGCTACCTTCTTTTTAGAGGTGTCTCCTTCAATATTCTGGATCATCCTTGCCCGCTGCATGGCGGCATTAGCGTATGCGTTCTCGTAGACACGTTGGAAGGTGTCCGACATCAATGCAATAAACAAATTCAGGAGAACAATTGTCACAAGAGTGAGATAAGTACTACAAAGTAAGGGTGCCATTTCTGGTGCGACACTATAGAGACCCGAGTAATTGTAGTTATCGACAAGAGTTAGACGAAGAATTTGATACAATAGTCTTGGCACTGTCTCGTACCCCGAGACAGGGTTTGAAGTTCGTCCGCCAAAAACCATCCAGAATGAAGCAGCGTACGGGATATAAAAAGCGAAAAACACGAACAGCCATTTCAAGGTGTCCGTCAACATGTGACCGAGGATAACAACAAAGGGGCCCGGGGCCTGGAAAGGCCTGGCGAATTTGAGCAGCCTTACCCAGACCACGATCATGGTACTCGCCATGACTTTGATGTAAACGTCGTGGTAATACTCGTTTTGGAGTTTGTAATTAACAAAACGCAAAACAAATCCTGACAAAAGCATAATGTAGGAGATCCAGTCAAAATAGTTCCATTTATCTTGAAAGTAAGAGTTTTCCTTTCCTTCACGTATGTAGTTTAGTTCTTGAACGAGAAATTCTTTTTCTTGTGGCCATCTCGGGTGACAGAATTGCATGTCGCGCTGAATTTCTGCAGCTCTTGCAATCTTCAAATTTTTATTTCCGCGTTGAGATTGGCGATAATCTACAAGTTCTCTAATGATCTCATACAGAGTTAAGCAACCAACCACAATTTCCAGAAGGATTCTCCACCAATGTTGTGTGACAGGAGTATAATAGCTCTGGGCAGATTCCGGTTGCGTGACACCTAACCCGGTATAAGTGAGAGTTAAAAGAAAATTTAATAGAATCTCCACCCAGATTTTAAATTTTGCCACGTAGTTCCACTTGACGTGTATCAACCGTTGAAATGTGGGATGCATTAGCAGCTCAAACTGTTGCTGTTCAACGACAACGGTCAAAGGTGACTGGGAACAAGAAACGGCCTTGGGAGACTCAGCCGAAGTGGCGGACGTCGGTAACTCGGATTTTGCTTCCAGTTCCGCGGAGTGGAGATTTTCTAAGTAGTTGAGATAGAAGTATTCCTTGCGACGAGGACGATCAATGGCGTGGAATTGGTCCAAAGCTTTTTTTGCCTAAAAACAAGTTTGATGTTAGAGAATTAAATTACGATCACCATATCAATAATAAAATAGTAAAAGACAACGGTTATCAAAACTACGACTATTAATAATACTATTAACAATAATACTGATAATAATATTCATAGTAATAATATTAATAATAATAACACTAGTAACAATGATAATAATAATAATAACAATAATAGTAGTAATGTTAATAATAATAATATTAATAATAATAATAATAATAAAAAATAAAAGTAATAATAGTAACAATAATAGTAACGATAATTTTCGCACATTGAGAAAGAGCCAGAGCAAGTTTGATTGTCTTGTTTATGAAATGCTGCCTATAAGGGAACTCCATCCAAATTTGAACACAGAGGCTGACTCTATTCATTATAAACACTTTGTTTGATCTTCTTGGTATTTTACTTCATTTATCGAGCTATTGTTCGTGTATTAGATAAATGTATGTTTCGACTCTTTACTAAACCCCTATCTTGATAATGATGTTTAGCAACGTCATTTGGAGAAAACGTTAAATTATTATCGCAGATTTTTATTATATATTGTATTAAGAAAGCCCTTCTTATTCGAGTTATAACATTAACAACAACAACAACAATAAAGTGATAATAGTAGTTAAAGCAATAATGATAGTGATAATGGTAAGATAAAGAGTGAACCTGTAGAAAGCATATGTACTGACAAAATTGGCCGAGAAACTGTCCGTTTACCATGTACTGGGCCTCTGTTTATCTTCAATCAGTGCGTGTGAAGAACACGTCAACATCCATTCAGGACCATGAAAATGATATTGATGACCTATTAAGGAAACACACACATCTAAAAAAAGCCAGTGCTTGCAACTATTACAGGTGATGGTGCAGACTGGATACTAAAGTCCAGTGGAATAGAATTATTTTGGGAAGATTATGGCGTGAACAAGAGTTGGACATGCTTGTTTCAGCATGCAAGCCAATTGAACATTAATTTGTGGTCATTATGTTCACGTTAGTTGGCTGGTGTTTCGATTCCATCGTGTGTACCAGGAGAGAGTACTCCACCCCCATGTCAGAGGAACATTCCCGCGGAGGAAAGACATAAGAAGGAGCTCAAAATATTTGACAAAGCCATGGATACAATGGACATGTACTGGGATGGGAAGATTCTCGACGGTTACTTCGACTGGCATCAATTCCACTGGAACAGATTATGAAATAAAATAAAATACAGTGACTTTGATGTGGTAAAGCAGGTGTTCGATCCAAGCTTAGCGAGATCAATAACTCTAAAGAGATGCGATCTACACTTGGTGAATGGAGATTTATGGTAAAACATATGGACATAGAGACTTCAGATAAATCTTCACCTCCCAGACTAACAAAGATCGCCACATCCTCCATGCACATGACGGTAAGCAGCAATTCAACAAGGTGAGCAATGACGTCAACGTGTGTAGGGCGTGCAGCCGAAACTTCAAAAGCCGCTATCAGCTTCAGAAACAGCAAGTTTCTCGAGCCAGGAGTAATTGTCCTGGAATTGTGTATGATAGTTGTAACGTTTGCAGCCGATTTTATGGACCTGCTCTCAACCGGAGATGACAATGGGAGTCTGAATTATAAGCATTCTGTGCTAGTATTGTTGATACTGTTGTGTAGCCTTTTTGTTTATCAGAATAAAAAAGTACGATGCAATCAAAGTGAATACGAAGATCTTGTGTGACCTGTGTGATTGAGGTCGCGTATGTTCTTCAATACATCTTGTAAAAACGTTTGTATTTATTTCCTTATTTATCAGCACCAAATCTTGATAGCACAGAAAGATTTTAATGGACTTGTAGCTGTCTGAAAACATACAGGAAAATCGTGATTTTATTGCCTACACTTTTGGAGGGAGGGAGGGAGGGAGGGAGGGAGGAAGGGGTTTGGAAAAGCCGGCGTGCGCCTTGTACGCTCGTGAAGATTATGAGAAAAAAGGACGACCGCTAACACTCACCACCGAAGGCATTTTCTTGATTAGCAAAACCAAAGCCGACATGCCGCTGTCATCCATGACTCCCGCGGGCGCGCCCTCCTCGATTAGCACTCGGGCCGCGTTCTCGCGGTTATACTCTGCCGCAACCTGAGACAATAAACATATTTTCAAACTTGTTTCCAATGCCGATCAACAAGAACGGTGAGTTATTGGCCCTGGAAACGTCGCTGGCATTTTACGCCAACTGCTTTCACAAAATAATAAAGCCAGATTTATACTTTATTCCTCAATCTAGAAGGTTCGAGATAACACAATATCCCTTCTACGGTCCTCCTACCTTCACCCTCCCCCTGACATAGACCAGCCGTAGGATTTCTAAGCCAATAATTTTCAGCGGTAAATGTATCCTAAAACAATCATCTGTTTTTTCAAAATGGTGTAATTGTTCAAGGTCAGTTCTCTATTGTTTTCCGTTTATCTGGACGACTGAGTTTTCTTATTTATCATGAAGGGTTAATGTCAGTTTTTGTCAGCTGGTATTTAACTGCTCTTCCACTTTTCAACCGTTGTACTCCAAATTATTTTCCCTAAACCTTCTTCTCGTTTACCGAACTCATTCTTGTGTAAAATTGTATTTAAACGTTAAAAATGCCCTGTACACGCAAACACAAATGCCACAGAAACAAAATTGCGGTGGAAGTATAAGGGTTGTGACATTTGCTAACACCAGCAGGCAGAAACCTAACATAGCATGTGAATACGCCTTTCAAAAAACTAACTCAGTGGAATAGAAAAGTAGAATCGGGTGGGAGCAACCTTATACGATTTTATTTTGCTATTAATTCTTAACTATCGCACCGCAAAACAAAACTGTAAAACTGGTGAAACCAGTCGAATAGAGTGTTGTCGTTAGTTCTAATTGTACTTGTCTGAAAACTGGTCAGTAGATCAGTCATGCAGTTTGTCGTCATACTTGTTAATCTTTTTTAAAATACATACTGGCTGATCAAATACCTTTTTTCAAATGTTTGATTAAGATTGCAATGTTTTTCGAGAGCGTTGCCAAAGTGCGAGTGAACAAGGCGAGGCATGCCAGAACTTATCCTTTTATTTAAAGGCCATCTTAGGGGCTGGGTGGAATATAAATTGATGTACCTTCAACTAAAGAGAACATGCAAAATCTTACGTTTATCGAATACCTGGCAACTTGGTTGGCAACAAAAATAACCTGAACATTTCGACAACTTTCTGTTCCTCTACTGAATGATGAATGACCAGGCAATGACAAAAATATCTGATGGATCTGCCACGTAGCTGGGTATTTTCGTAAATGGAGAATTTTTTCTCCGTGTTTAAAAAATTCTGCATCCACATGTAGCGTTTTTGAATCGTATTTGACCGTCCACACGTATACCTGAATACGATTCAAAAACGCCAGATTCACTCACTGAGCAGGCGCTTTACTAAACAACTAAGCTCGCGAAGGTCAAAAATCCGCGCCATCTTAGTTACTTTCACAGCGTGTTGTTCACTCGCTCGCCTTAATTTAATCTTTATCTTGGCAAACTTCAGCAAAAAGACATCGTATTTGAAAACCTCCGTTTTCGCTTGTCCACACAAGTACGATAAATCTCCGTTTTCAAAAATCTGCACCTGGAGAGCATATTCGAAAACCTCTGTTTCGGTGTCCGAAAACGCCGGCTACGTGTGGACGGTAGCCGTATTCGGAGAAAAAAAATCTCCGTTTTTACGTGTAGACGGGGCCGAAGATATCGATTTTTTTTTCATTTTTTTTATTAAGTTGTGTTAACTAATCGAAAAACTGTCAACGTTGCTGGAAAGAACATGTTGAAACTAAGCAAAAAATCTAAGTTTAAAACTGTTGTCTTGGTGTAGAGGTGAAATTATTGCAAAGCAAGACTAAACTTATGTAGACATCTGTATGACGTCAAAATTGATTCCAAACTCTTTCACTGATTATATCACCACACGGACATCAAAAAAACATTTTTAACTCGTGATAACCTCATCGCTATTCAAGAGATAAGGTAAAAAGTGGCATTTTTGCAAACTTTAACTTGCTTTTCCGGTATTATCGGTTGTGTTTCGATTATACTTGAGTACCAGTATTTAAATAAACCTCGACCTCGTTTATTCAAAGCAAAAAACTTACCTGGAGAGGTGTACGGTTCTTGTAGTCCCGCGCATTGATCTTCGCGCCATTTGCGAGCAGAAGCTTCACACACTGCACGGCGTCATTTTTGGCGGCAAAATGCAGCGCGGTCTGCCGCTCGTTCCTTGTCTCGGCAAAAGGGTTGGCGCCATTGTCGATAAGGAACTTGATCATCTCTGGGTAGTTAGCCGCAGCTGCAACGTGCAAAGGACTACGCCCATATCTGTCTGACTGATCGAGATCTGCTCCTGTTATACACATAACATCGTTGTCATACTTACAATACCTGTACAGAGTATCATGCTGGTCATAGTTGTAGTCCTAAACAGGGGCGGACCCAGAAATTTCGGAACCGCATATTTGGAAAATGGAAGGGGAAAATCTGTGCTTCAAATACATATTTCTCAGTGTTTTTTTATAACTTGGGGGAGGGACTGGCGGGCTTTATCTGTCCCTCCGTTAAATCCGTCCCTATCCTTGTTTGCGTAAAAAGAGGATATCAGATCGTCGTGCCGCACTGAACGCGTTGTTGTACAAATGCACCAGAAAGAACGAACTTTAACCAGCCCGTTTTATTACCCACTTGACACTAAAACATACATTTGTGATTTGTGGAATATTATATGATGTACCTCTCGTATCGGGAAACAAAATGAATAACATAGCGTCTTGCGTATAATTTATTATGTCCTATCTCAACTCCTGTGTTCAACCTCCTGATTCCTTTAAAATCATTTAGTTTGAAATCTAGACGCGCGCTTCTGGGTTCATTTACCATCAACAACATAAAGTTTAAAACTACCTCTTCTATTCCCCCTCGAACTGCCCCCCCCCCGTCTCTTTGATAACAAACTTAGGTTCTGGTGCCCCGTGCACTTACTATTCAAACAAATGAGACAGGTTTTGACTGGTAAAGAGCCAATATCATATACAACCTTGCTGGAAAAGGAAATAAGCTGCCTCCACGCTCCAGGCTCTGGCGACCTCGTGAAATACTGTCTGTCCGTACATGTCACTTGTGTTAACCGATGCACCTTGTTGTAGAAGCGACTCGACGAAGTGAAGGTCCAGTGTATCGTTCTCGTTGGATGACTTAGCAAGTCTGGCAAAATATCCCAGCAGTGCCCGTTCTCTGACTTGTAAACGAGCCGACTCGTCATTCGCTAATCGCGACAGTTCGTCTTCCTCCATTTCGCTCACTAACACAGCGTGGGCGCCAGGGCCGCTCGACCGAGAATTTGTCTCTCCTCGAAAAACCTCATAACTTTTCATATTCTTAATTTCGCGTCGCTTAGCAATTCTTTGGGAGTCTCGATAGTGACATTCTTTACGACTCGTTCCTGATCTTTCAACGGTCGCTCTTTCATGTTGCGCTCTCGGTCTGTTCCCGTTCAACAACCCGGAGTGTTTATTGTATGAAGAAGACTTGACGCTGGTTGCTTCACCTCCCTCTCCTAGTTGCGAAACCTTATTCGCCTCTCGATGGTTCATTTTAAGCGGAGCTTCTGCAAAGCAGTAAGCCGTTGAAATGTAGCAGTATGATTACCCAAAAACGTGTTTCTTTTCAGTAAACTTTTAGCGCTGTTTGCAGCTTTAACGTTAGGTAACATACAAATATTAATGTGAGTGCTTTTAAAGTATTGCGATAATTATGTGGATATAATCTGCGTCATTTCTTTTCTCAAAAGTGTTAGTTGCCATAGCAATACTTTATCAGTCCCGTTTATATGGATGCGCACATGGATATCTTTGTTTACTCGGAGTTTATATTAAATGACATCTTTCTCCACTCTAGATTGTGTTCGGACGGAAAAGTAAAACTATAAGTTGTTACGCACCTTATTCCAAAAGATTCTATGTTACAAAATGTTTCGTAGCGAACAAACATTTTGGTAGGTATTTACTGGCCACCTGCTGTTTCACAGAGCACTGTTCAACGGACAATAAAACATTAAAATTTTATAACAATTAATACACAGTTTGTTTTTTGTTGGGGAAAAGTGATGGCACGTTTTTGTTTAGTTTTGGTCGAGCGGCCCTCTGTTTATCATTTTGGAAAATTCATCGTAGAATTGCATTGTATCTTCTTGTTCTTTTCTTTAAAACGTTAATAACAATCCGTAATTTTCTTAGAAACAAATATATTTGGACGAAGCCATTAGTCACAATATTTGAGGAATTATTCCACAAATTGTCCTGTTCCCAATACTGTTTGAGTGCTTCAAAACAAGGTTAGCATATAGGTTGGCATGAATGGTCGATAACTTGCCAAAACATAAACTTACTAGAAGTGAACAGCTCAAGAACGTCTCTCAGCAGTACGGTTAACTATATACCTGAATAGTTCTGATTGTTATAACTTTCCTCAAAATTGTTGTGCACCGGGCAAAGCACAACCTATCTGATCTAGTGAAACGGATGCGTGTTCTGTTGAGTTATGGGTATGCTGCGCACGGTGGAAACTTTACTGACAACCGCCCGCCGCAAGGACATGCATGCATGTTTTTTTTTCATCCCATTTTTCATAGACGAACATATTTTAGGTAAACAAGATGTGTTTCGGGTAAAATTTAAGATATATATGTAGGTAGAAACAGAATTTTTGTTTGTCAAGGTCGCTTTGTGTTGCAATACTGTGTAAAACACAGCTAATTTGAAAAATGCTGGCTTAAATCACATTTTATGTGAAAAGCGATAAAATTTAATCATAAGTTCATAACACATGCCGTACAAAAACTTATTTTAAACATTTTGTCGATTATTTCCTGTGATTATATGCAGTTAAATATTTAGTTTTTAAACCCAATATTTATAAAAAAAAACTAAATATAAAGCATGTAAACAATATAGATCTATAGTTCCTGAATTATAAATAGGGAAGGCAATTTACTGGAATTTTACCATAATTATGGTAACGAGGTGACAGACTTGGTATCTTTAGTTAGTTTGGATCCGTTTGAATTTTTGCCCACTGAAAGACGGAAACACTCAGAAATTTCTCACAACGCGAAAAAAGGGTCTATAGTGTTTTCATAAATGGCTCTATTTCAATACATGTTCTCCTGGATATATATATTTATTACACGTATAACGAGAATTTTATTACGTAAAGGTCCGTTGTAGAAACCAGTATGCTATATTTT
>JAOBYE010244432.1:0-32144 GCA_025403585.1 Parazoanthus swiftii | reverse complement strand
TATGTACTACATACACAACATGCACATCATCCCATCCAATATGTACTACATACACAACATACACATCATCCCATCCAGTATGTACTACATACACAACATGCACATCATCGCACCCAATATGTACTACATACACAACATGCACATCATCCCACCCAATATGTACTACATACACAACATGCACATCATCCCATCCAATATGTACTACATACACAACATGCACATCATCCCAACAATATGTACTACATACACATCATCCCACCCATTGTAAGATGTACTACATTCTCTCATGTTTTGATTGTTTTGGTTGATTATTTTTCTTTTTCACATTTCGCTAGATACTATACTAAAACGTGTTGGCGAAGATGCAAATGTAGATTCGCCCAATTCAAACCCAACCGCGTTCAACGACACACGAGTCCATCTAAAGCCATTGGCAAAGATTACTGCCAAAGGACATTTACAGTCCATGGAGTACTATGTTGTCAAACCCGGGCCAATTCGTATTCACGTAAGTTTATAAAAGTAGCCAACATTTGAGTAGTTCGTTTAATCGCTTTGTACGTACTTCGTCTCCTTTTTCAGGTTAGCACTGTCTTTCCTTTATTTCTTTTTCTTTACTTGTTTTTCTGCAGTTTCCTTTAAATTCACTTTAATTTATCCCTTTCCCTTTCTATTTTTTTTTTCTTTTTTTCCTTTTTCTCCTTTCTTTTTGTTTAATTCCTTTTATTTTTTCTTTCTTTTCCTTATTTTAGTTTTTTTCTTTTTTTTTACTCTTTTTGCTTTCTTTCTTTCTCCTTTTCCTACCATTGCCTTTTCCTTTTCTCTCGTTTATTTTATTTTTTTCTTTTCTTCTCCTACGTTTTTCTTTTCTTTTCATTCCCATCCTCTTCCTTTCCTCTTCCTTTCCTTTTTCTTTTACTCTCCTTTCACATCATACAAAGACGCAATGCTACAAACAGGTAAAATTCGCACGGTCTGGTCTTACAGATGATCTATAAACTGATATGCAAAGTAGTCACAAACCTATTCCTGTCTGTCTTGTCGTATTTGTAGCCTACAAAATCTGCAGCAGTCTTCCTGAAATGTCCTTCATAAGTGTGTGAAGCCCAAAAACGGCTTGTTCAGAACCCAACGTTTTACCTAAATATGTCCAACGGTTTTGCAAACACCTATTGCTGGTTTTCACTCACTCCCCGGGGATTCAAATGACAAAGGGCATGGCGGCCAAGTTGGAGCCCCTTACAAAAGAAACTAATTACAGCTCCATTGTAAAGGGGCACCAACATGGCGGCTCTGACGTCACATGAAAACCAAGAATTCCTTCTTCGATTATCTGAAATCTTCGCAGGATTTGCCTGCAATAACCACCATCGTCCCTAACACTTACCAAGCTACTACCAGAACCTATTCCTGCGCTTGTGTAGCACCCATAAATGTACTACCAACCATAAATGTAATACCAACCATAAGTGTATCACAAATTAGCCATAAATGTAATAGTTTGTCTAACCATAAATGTAATACATTTCAACCATAAACGTAATACCTCGGACTGACCATAAATGTAATAACAATCAACCATAAATGTCATAGTTGGTTGTTTCGAACTTAAGCAAAATGAGAGGGGTGCGCAGACAAATGAAAACAGATTGACACTTTGTTCTTGGTCAGTTAGTAGATGATGATCACGTGATTGATGCCGGAAAAGTGGCTTTCGGCTTGTTTTTACAGCTGTTCTTGTGGCAAAATTGTTTTAAAGCGTGGTAATGAGCTCACACTTAAGAAGGCTCTCAAATACACCCCCGCAGTCAAAATACTTTCAAATAAACTCCCATTGCTATTGTTTTAGGGAGTATTACAAAAATGACTTGTCATTATGGCCTTTTTTCAAAGAAAACAATCGTAGATACGGTTTTAATAAAATTTGGATATATTTGACCACATTACCGAAACTTCTCAAAAGTGAGGACATTTTTTTCAGTAAAAACTGTGAAACATTGCACTTTAATTAACATTAACGTATTCTTACATATGTACAAGTTATATGATTTTAAGACGGAAATAAAATCGATGGCAATAAAGTATAACGGTTATTGATCGTTTATCGTTGCTCGGATTTTTATTTTGAGGGAGTTTTCGCCGTAGCGAGAGCCGGTTTCAGTTTGATTTCATTAAGGCCAGTTCACACCAGAAATTTTTAGCGCAACTTATGTCGCGGTTCCCGTTGCAATGTTTCTTGCTTTCGCGCTGTTACTCCCCAAAGCGTATGTGAAGCACCTGCAATTTCCGTGAATTTGAATGTCAGGAAACGTGCAATGTTTTGAACAATCTCGAAACGTGATACAATTTGGCGGAATGAAAAATTGCAATGGAAAAATCGTGATAAAAACTGCATCAAAAATTGCTAGTGTAAACGGGCCTTCAACGCAAACACAAACTCACACCAATTAAGTATGAAACAAACAAAACCAATTTTTACGCCAATCTCGTCATTTGTGACTGGTGACGTCATTGCCATCATCTAACCCGGAAAAAATTGTCAAACTCTTTGTCATTTGCGTAGCAGTGTTAGATCGAAACAACCAACTATTACATTTATGGTTGATTGGTATTACATTTATGGTCAGTCCGAGGTATTATTTCCATGGTTAAAACGTATTACATTAGAAAACTATTACATTTATGGTTAATATGTATTACAATTATGGTTGGTATTACATTTATGGTTGATTTGTATTACGTTTTTCGTTGGTATTACATTTATATTTAGTATTACATTTATGGGTGCTACACGCCTCAGCTAGATTACAAACCAATTGCATATCTGTTTGTTTCATTTAAAGTTATTAGGCATGTCTCCTAATGTTAATCTTATTTTATTTGAGAAATCATTGATTAGTTTGTTTCGTTTTGTCTTTCTTTTCCTTGCTTTGAATTCTCTTATTCTGTTTTTCCTTTCAATTGTTTCAACAGCTTGCTAGATTTAATGAAAAACTATAAGTTGCAAAAAAGTGCTTTATTATAGAGTCGTTTGAGACAAAACGAAATTTGTTAATGCTAGAAAACACTGGTAGGCGTGCCAGGAGTAGATAACTAAATGTTTCCCAAGAACACGCGTTGGATATGAGATGAAAGATAAACTAATTAAAGAGGAGCACCGCATCGCCGAGTTGGTTATAACCGTTTCTCATCCAACGAGTGTGAGTGAAAGAATTGTGCTATCAAACACCAAGTCAAAACATACTTTTATTTTTGATTCTGTATTAGCCGAACAGAAATTATTGTAAACCAAGATGAGTTTGTGTAAAACAGGAGGATGTGAATGTTTACACTCAGTCTTAAGATGGATATTTATGGTTTTAGAAACATTTGTTT
Source organism: Parazoanthus swiftii (assembly GCA_025403585.1). Classification (NCBI taxonomy): domain Eukaryota; kingdom Metazoa; phylum Cnidaria; class Anthozoa; order Zoantharia; family Parazoanthidae; genus Parazoanthus; species Parazoanthus swiftii. Next base: position 28,769 of record JAOBYE010244432.1, on the reverse strand, counting down.
TTTACAGATAAGAGTGATGGTTATGAGCTAATAACCATCAGTTGCGGAGCCAGTCATTAAAGCTAGAAAATTCTGCAGCGGCAAGTTATTTCTTGGTTAAAGTGTTCGCTTTTCCCAATAAACAGGTTTTCCGACCATCGCATGTTGCCAAAGACAAAGACATTACTCACTGCACTGACCCGTTGGTGTTTACCTTGGACAAGTGTTCTTGTTGTCCGACAAACAATGCCTCGTGTACCACGCCTAACATGCCAGCCACGCCTCCTGTCAATTACACACTGGTTTATGATCTTATTCTGGCTCACCCAAATACGGTGGGTTATCATGTGGTTGAGGTTAGTAACATAACCGGGGTGAAAGTGTTGCCGGGAGATATTATAGGATGGACCGCTAGCAAAACCACAGGAGAAATAGCAACACTATCAACCACCTCATCGATCCAAGGATGGATAGTTGATGTTCCAGCCAATGACGTGAAAGTCGGAGCAATCTTCGGCCCGTCATCCAATATGGCAACGACAAACTCTAAGTACGCGTTAAGCGTATATATTCTCGTTGAACCGAAAGTGACCATCAATTACACCTTTAGCTCAACGGGGACCCATTCTGTGACCCTCGTCCTCCGGAACTCTGATGGAGTGGTTTCACGGTCACAGATTGTCCTGGTACAGGACCCCATCACTGATTTAAAGCTTCTAGCGCCTGAATGTGTGCTGTCAAGACGACAAAATGTGTTTGCAGTTAACATGACTCGCGGAACTAATGTGACTTTCACCTGGAACTTCGGAGAAGAAAAAAACTTAACGATATTCAATCAGAAGACCGTAAAATACCAGTATAACAACTCTGGCAGGTATTTGGGCGTATTATTATAATGTTTTAACTAACAACTGTTAAAGGCAAATCAATTTAGACTGCCAAACAGTCCCCTTTACTACTACCATTACCTCTTCCTTCTCTACCACTACTACTACTACCACTACCACTGCTACCACTACTACTACTACTACTACTACTACTACTACTACTACTACTACTACTACTACTACTACTATTATTACTACTACTGTTATTATTACTACTATTACTATTACTATTATTACTACTACTACTATGACTACTACTACTACTACTACCACTGCTGCTACTACTACTACTACTATTATTACTACTGTTATTGTTACTACAATTACTATTACTATTATTACTACTACTACTACTACTACTACTACTACTACTATGACTACTACTACTACTACTACTACTACTACTACTATTACTACTGCTACTACTACTACCACTACTACTACTACAACTACTATTACTACTACTACTACTACTACTACTACTACTACTGCTACTACTACTACAACTACTATTACTACTACTACTACTTTTACTACTACTGACTACTACTACTACCACTGCTGCTACTACTACTACTATTACTACTACTACTACTACTATTACTACTACTGTTATTATTACTACTATTACTATTACATTACTATTACTTTTATTACTACTACTTCTACTACTATGACTACTAATACTACTACTGCTTCTATGACTACTATTATTACTACTACTACTACTACTACTACTACTACTATTACTACTACTACTACTACGATTACTACTACTACTACTACTACTGCTAATACTACTACTACCGCCACTGCTACTACATTTACAACTACTACTGCACCAACACCAATCACCTTCCATCTCTAGAGTAAATAGGAAAGCTGCGATTTCAAAACCTCTTTACCTGAAAGCGAGGTTTTGGAACTAGACCACAATCCTCCGAAACCCATCCTTCCTTTAAGTCTATCTGTTGAAGTTTCTTTTGTTTTTATTAACAGCTATACAGTGAAACTCATGGCCTTTAACAAAGTTACTGCAGTCCTTATTCAGTGTCAACACGTCGAGGTACTCCATGCTGTTGAGAACCTGGTTATCAAACGCGTCCAGCCTACACCTGTCAATCAAACAGTTGTCGTTGGTTACAGTCTCGGAGGTGGCAGCAAAGTCAATATCTCTTTCTCCATTAGTGATGGATACCACTTTGATAACATCACTAACCTGAATGTACAGAACCTGTTTGCTTTGGCAAAAAACCACACTTTCACCCGGCCTGGTATTTACCAGTTCTTCGTTGTCGCAAGTAACAAACTGTCGAACGTAACAGCTAGTGCTTATATAACCGTACAAACAATAACAACCGGATTTAAGATAGGATCCCTTCCCACCCACCATAATGGAGATCGGAATCTGACACTTCGTTTGTCAGTGGCAACTGGTACTAACGTCAGTTATTACGTTACTATTAACGGGGAGAAGATAAGTGGTCAAACGTTAACTGGTCTGTGGGTAACAGCCAATGGGAATGCGGCTGAAGTCACAATCCATTCAGAAGCTTTTCATGCAGCAGGAACCCTTGACATAAACGCAACTGCTTCTAATTTGGTAACCCCGACAATAGCTCTAATCCGTCAAGTTCAAATTGAGTTTCCAGTTGATGATATTGGGCTCACTATTTCCGAGTCGGCGGTTAGGACTAACCAGAAAGTCACGGTGACGGTCACGATTGGTAAAGGCTCAAACGCATTTGCCTTTCTTACGATAAACGGAACTAAATTTCTGTCACGCAACTGCAGTCACACCAACAATTTCAGTTCAGAAGTAGCATTCGCCTTCCCTGGAGAGTACGAGTTCCAGCTATTTGTTAACAACTCGCTGAACTCGGGAAATCTTTCTAAGATTCTTATAGTTCAGTTTCCCATTGATTCGTTGATTGTGACAACAAATAGTCCACGGTCAATAGCTCCAGACACGGTCACCTTCAACCTCACACTTCCCGTCAATGCTAAGCAGCCAACAGATGCGACAGTTGTTTTCGACTTTGGTGATGGAATCAACTCGGCTAAGAAGACATTCACGTCGCACAGCACTGAAAAAAAAGGGTAAGCTTTCTGCAAGGGTAAGTGCGTGTGGGTCTGAACTCCCCATTTCCCATACTTTTCACTCACGTTTCCCGTCCCCTCTGTATACGTGTTCCCGTCCCATTAACCGGAAGTGAGTCATACGTAAACCGAAGTTATCTTCATTACCTTTTTTCCGTCAGCTTTCTCCCCATTTAAACTCCGGCTTTGGGTGTCCTCCCCTCCTGGTACTTGCGTGATTTCCCCTCTCCCCCTTTTTCCCTGATTCCCTCCCACCTGTCATCCCCCCAGAAAACAATCAGCGGTAAAGGATTTCCGATAAGGCCAATGAAAAATTACTATTTAAAATATGGTTTGGGTTACACTGCAAAACAGTAGTTTGATACAAACTGTCTATTTTCTCGTAGTCGGTTTTTCATGCTGCAAACTAATTGGTTAGCCAAGCTTCTTGGTCCAGAAAAGTCGGTTTCACATACGCAAGTAAGAAAACAGTCCACTAACACTTTAGCTACTCTTGTACGAAAAACCAGAAAATCTTGAAAATCATATCTGAAGTTCAACGTTTGGAGGATGCATTTCTAGGGACAGTGTAAGAAATTAAGTTCGATCCAGAATGGCCCCCTTTTTTCTGCTTACTGTTGTTTCCCAACTTCAAGATACGGTCAGTCGGTCCGTCGGGCGGGAGGGCGGAAAGAAAATGGACTGCAAAATTAGCCCAGCTGGGCTTTTTTTGTAAACGCATCTCAAATAAAACGGTTACTGTTGAGAGTCAGCTCAAGTAACGAGTCACCAGAAATGACCGTAGGCACTTGGCAATGAATAACTGATGAAACTGGGTCAGCGTTTGATACTAAACAGTTTTCTTCTCAAATATTTGCTATTATTACCTTCTTCTTTCTGCAAATTTTCGAAATCTGAGGTCTAAAACTGGTTGGGGAAGGCCTAAGCTGTGCCACAGGTATCTTTTAGTATTTTTTTTGCCCATTGTTTCAGATACACAAGGGGCGGCGTCTATACGGTCACAGTGAATGTGACAAACTTGGTCAGCTCATGCCAGAAACACGTGACTATTGAAGTCCAGGAGCGGATTACTCGCCTGACAGCGGCATTGTTAAGATCACCTGCTGACCCACTAACAGGCCAAGTGGCTGGAGGCCCAGACAATAACCACTTTCCTCTTGAGTTCAACGTCATGTTTACTGTCACTGCGCATGACGGTACCGGCGTTGCGTTTTCTTGGAACTATGGCGACGGTTCGGCTATTGATGTCACAAACAGCAGTATGTTAACACGGCAGCACCGGTTTGCTGCTACGGGGATTTATCACTTCACGCTTACGGCCTCTAACGTTCTTGGAAACCGCACCGTTACATTAACTTTACATATCGAAAGGAGCATCTTAGGCTTGAAAATCTCTGACAACAGCCCTCGTACACTGAAGCAGAACACAAGTTTCCTAATTACCATCAGCCAGTTTGGCACCGACACAGCCATTGAGGTAGATCTAGGAGACGGAGCGAAGTTGGTCTACGGTACTAAGGCAAGAGAGTACGAGTTTCGTGGAAGCAATTTTACCACAGTAAACGAGAACATTACAGAAATTTCATTAGTTCATTTTTACAAGGAGCCGAAAGAATATCAAGTGGGTGTATTGGCACAAAATAAGGTATCGCGTGTGAAACTTAGCTTTAAGAGCGTTCTGCTGTTTAAACCATGTAGATACCCTGTTGTAAAGATTGTTGGTCTCGGTGCAACACCTGCAACCTGCATGAAAACTACTAGATCACGGCAATTCATCATTTACACTGACAACGTTATTGATTGCCAAGCTTCTCGACAAACTGTTTTCAAATGGAAAGTGTATAAGTACAACGGACCAAAAACAAATGGTACTGTTTTGAACATTTCAACTACCTTGTCAGATCTGTCCATACCCAAGCGTTCTCTAGCATTGGGAATTAATGAGGTTGTATTTATCGTGAAGATGGCCGGAGTAGCGGGTGTCGAAACAACAACTCGAGGGTTTATTTGTGTAGATAAAAGTCCAGTGGTCGCCAGCATTGCAGGCGGAAGTGGCCGTAGCGAGGGTTATGATAAGGTCATTACAATTGACGGAACGCCTTCGGAAGACCCGGATGTTGGCCCTGGTATATATAAGGACATGAACTTTACTTGGTTGTGCCGTAAAGTTAACGAGAGTTTCCCAGCAAATGTAACTGAGTTGCCCCCGGTATCCCTCCGGTCCATAGGTAACGCTTCTCTCGGAGGCTGCTATGGAACTGGTTTAGGCCCTCTCAACATCTCAACACCGACCTTTACCATTTACACGGGAGATCTGGAGCTGACAGATTATGTGTTGGAGCTGAGAATACGAAAGGGAGACCGCCAGGCCTCTTATAGTCAAAGATTTACGGTGGTAGCTGGAGACCCGCCTTCTCTGCAAATCACGTGAGTTTATTCCGTATTGATCAACACTGACGATTTAAAGGAGAGTAGACCAGGAATTTAATTAAATATATTTAAGTCATTGTCTGAAGAATCACGGAAATAGATGTAATAAAGAAGAATATAAAACAACAAAACACAGAAAAAAATCAATAAATGACGTTGTTTTATGCAACCAGCTATTGCATATTACGGCTCTAATTAAAAACTGCTTACTCAAACCTTGACGCTTTTATGACTATAACTATCTTCGAATTTCTTCCAAAGAAAAATATTAGGTGGAAAATCTTGGTAGCCGTGAAAGAAAGGGATGAAGAATCATATCCAATGTAGCCGTTGAACTGATTTTGTTCTGGATCAGTTATACGTTTTACTGATTTTACGAGGTTGACCAAAAATATTTGCCCTCAAGGTTAGAAAAATGGCAAAAGGGGTACCGAGAAACATTTGTCATTCATGTTCTGACTGATGTATAAATGTCTGTGAACCAACATGTTTAGGTGTGTGGTAAACTGCCAAAAGAAGAAAAACAGCAAAGAGAAACTCTCTGTAGAGGGGAAATGCACCAACTATGGTGCTGGAGCCCGCCTCTTGTACAAATGGGAACTGTTTGAGAGAAGCTCCCAAGAAGAAAAATGGAGGCCAATTCTTGATGAGCGTTTCAAAACAACTACAGGAATATCCTCCAAGAACCTCGTGATATCTCCTGACGTAATAACTCCTGGAATGCTTTGCATGCTCAAGTATTCAGCGTGGATTTCAGGTAAAATTAAAGGCATCAGCTGTTGTAAACCTGGCAGTCGAGTATTCAAAACTTGGTTGTTTCAACAAATCACTGAACTAATATAAACTAGAGGCTACAGGTAGCCTTCACTCGCGGCCACGTAACAAACGAGATATTTTAGCAAAATTAGTGCACTGGACCGTATATTCCTTAATGAAAATCAACTCAGTAACAAGATTGGTAATTTTGATAAACAAAATTTCTAACAAAATGTGCATTATCCCCTCTCCCCGTTATATCTTATTTTATGTTAAACTTCGGGCGACCTTCCTTCGCCACACCGTCCGTGGACAGGGACGTGAAACCGTTAGTCTAGTCTCTCGACGTTCTATTGGGGACTCAAAAGAACCCACACACTTGTCGATAGGAGTAGGCTTATGCCGGTGTTGTAGACTGTCTCCTCTTCCCCTACAAAAGACCTGCTGTAATTGGGGAAACCTGTAGCAGTGTCCCTCTCCCTTCGGGGAAAAAGCTAAATAAATTAATAAATTATGAGAACCTTTCTACAAAAACGGTGGAGCCAAAAATGACACTATTTCAGGACTTAATTGTATAGTTCTATAAACGCCGAAAATCGAACGAAGGACGGCTGTTAAAAATATCGTGGAACAGCAATTTGATATTTTAATTTAGTAAACAGGCATTTGCAACGCATTTGGGTATTTATGTATCGATCTTTTTAAAATTTCAACATCTTTCCCCTGGGGCGATCCCCGGGTATTTGAACTTTTGGAATCGCTGTTGGCCAATTTCCCCGCCCCCGGGACAAGACTGCTGGTCAAATGCCCGGCTATGTGAAAGGTTTTGTGTTTAAATGCCCCAATTCATTACACAATTCAAAAACTATTGATCAAGAATGTTTTTGACAACATTTGATGCTATGATCCTGAAAAAATAATTTAAAAAAATCAACCTGAGTCCCAAAAAGACTTATAAAAAAGACTTGTAAAATTATACGGAAATTCGTGTACATTCACCAAAATAATTTCAACCTACTGTCATTAGTGTTTTCTTGTGTCTTTAATACATGCTCTCATATTCTCGAGTACTTCTCTTCCAGCGGTAGGGACTTTAAGAAGCTGGAACGCGAACGTCGACGAAGTCGGCTACTGAATTTTTAATTTTCCCTTTTCCCTTTTCCCTTTTCTAGTTTGTATAACTCATTCGTTTCTTTTTTGCTGTATCTGAAGCCACACGAAAATTGAAATAAATCATACTCTAACGTTCACGGTCTCTCTCGAGGTTTTCACGTTCTGTTTCTTAACGAGGACGGTGGAAAATGGTCAGCTGGTTGCGTTCCCACGTGAAGTCAAATGTTGTGTTCTGTAATTAAGTCTATTGTTTTGTAACGTCCTCGTTGACGTTCGCGTCCAAGCTTCTTAAAGTCCCTATTAATAGGCTTAAAACACTTGTTTCAGGTCCTTTTTTATAAAAGTTGTATAAAATGGCTTTATTAAGGTTGTAGAGCATTCGAGAAACAAAGGGGTTCAACTTCGCCTCGTATTCTTTTTGTACTTCCCTCGTGCTCTGCAACCTCTGGCGTGTTTATATTACAGTCCAGACACTCGCAACAGTAATCAATCGGCAATCAATCAATCAATCAATTAATCAATCAATCAATAATTTATTTAGACACGTATCGCCCAGGAGCTACGAAGTTCGTTCAAAATATGAGTTAATAAATTTGCCCGATTTTAATAACAACTTGAGAACAACCTCCGTTGAACGTTTTGTCACGTTTTAGTAGACATCATGCGATTTGTTTATAGAAATAATGTAAATTTATGAAACACTTTATTGTGAATTTGCCATACATTAAATCCTTTGTCCACCATTATCCGGCTCGTGTAGTACTTACAGAATTATCTGTGAAAAAAGTCGGCTTATCACTTGCTTGCTGTGCCACACAGGCGGGCCAAAAGGTTACACAGAGTACCAATTCACAGCGAACGTTCCACCATTAAACGGAAGCTGTACTATCAGCCCCAGCAATGGAATTGCAGTCAAGACTCTCTTCACAGTCACATGTCCTAGCTGGGTTGACCAAGACCTCCCTTTATCCTACAAATTTTCTTACAAAATGGGATCCTATAAGACCCAGGAAGAACTGTTGTACGTTGGTTCCGAGATCTCCACTCCGCCGTTCACGCTTCCTGTTGGACCTGCGAGTAAGAACTTCACTTTTGAAATAACCGCTCAAATCAACGATGTCTTTGGCAGCTATGCCGAGGTTCATCTCGAAGTGAGGGTAAGGATTTTGATTCGCAAGTAACTTTTTATTTTGTTTTAGCAAAGGGGGAAAAATTACCTATCATTTAACAGCGTTTTTTCAAATTCAGGGCAGAATTACTTGTGTATGCTTTGGCACCTTGCTTTTCTGGCAAACCTTTTGGGACGGTAACTTAAGTGGGATTTACGCGCTGCGGCCTTTTCGGTTCAGTTTGTATTACAGTCGTGTGAGAACCTTAACCACAAGATCTTCGTTGTAGTTTTTTTAAAATCACGGATGCTCTGCTATTCCGCGTATCTCTCACCATACACAGTTTAGGTTTTTCTCTTATTGTAGCTTGTACCTGTTTATACCTCTGGGTAATAAACTGTTGTTGTTGTTGGATGCGAACTTTAAAAACTTGAACTAAATCTTCAACCGCCTGCTGCGATTGTCTGAAGACGTTTCTTGTTATTGTTTGAGGTCGTCTTGAGCAGAAAAACAAAGAGATTGAAACTCGTAAATACTTCTGAACTCCTTGTTTCAATATTTGGAAAAGTCAGTTTTCAGTCTTAGTTTAATTTCTCTTTCATCTTTTTTTATTTTGAACGTTTTTCAAACCTGTGCGAAATAACTAACATCTTTGAGACCCCGGAACTTTGAGAAACTCACCAGCCATTATGAAAATTTTGAATTGAATTTTAAAAATGTTTATTAAGTTTTGAAGATTTGACCAAAACATCGCCAGACTTTTCAAAGTCATATCGAAGATCTTCTGAGCATTGTTGTCACATGATTCCATTGACTGTAGGGTGCTGGGCAGCAGTGCTGTAGCATTTCGCAGCTATAATTTAAAAGAAACTTCTCCCAGGACTTTCTGTTGAGAAACCAATGAGAACACCTTATTCATAAATGGTTGCTATCGGAAAACATAAACATAAAGGATACCATCCAGACTTATTTTCAATGTTCTTTTCTATGCATTTTCTTCGAAACAGTTTCCAAAATTTGAAAAATGGTAATTTGTTATTATAAATATTAAAATGGTGTCAAATGATACAAAAAATCTCAAACTAAAAGAAATACAAAAGTTCCGAAAATAGAACCCTCAAACTTTTAGGATTCCCTTCTTCCGTCTTTTTTCCTCGGAAAGAACATCATACCATAACCAAGAACTGTAAATTGTTTTTCAGGTTACACAGCCTCAAATTTCATCAGCAGATCTGCAGGCACTTACTTCTGGAAACGGTTCAATAGCGGACAAAGTTTTGGCGGGAGATACTCAAGCGGCCACACAGATAATGACGGCTGTGTGCTCTGTACTGAACATGAAAGCCGCTGACCAGACCACCTCAAACAAGACTGTCACGCCCGATGGAGGGGTTTTGACGGATGAAGAGAAGAAGAAACAGGAGGAAGAAGCCGCCAAAGCTAAAGCGGCTGCGATTGAGGTAAATTTAGATTAAAAAGTGAATATGGTGTGGTCTCCGCCAGACTTGGTATTGCTTGATCATAGTATGGTATATTTGTGGCGCTGTGTGGTTTGGTGTGGTTTAGCCTGGTGTAATATATATGGCATGGTGAGGTTAAGTGTGGTATGGTGCGTTATGGTATAGTATAGTATGGTATGGTGTGTATGATATGCCGAAATGGTATGGTTTGGTATGGTATTGTACGGTGTGGTACGGTGTGGTATGATATGGTATGGTATGGTATGATACGGTACGGTATGGTATGATATGGTATGGTATGGTATGATACGGTACGGTATGGTATGATATGGTATGGTATGGTGTGGTATGGTATGGTATGGTATGGTGTGTATGGTATGCCGGTATGGCATGGTATGGTGCGGTGTGGTATGATATGGTATGGTATGGTATGATATGGTACGGTATGGTATGGTGTGGTATGGTATGGTATAGTATAGTATGGTATGGTGTGTATGATATGCCGGTATGGTATGGTTTGGTATGGTATGGTACGGTGTGGTATGATATGGTATGGTATGGTATGATACGGTATGGTATGATATGGTATGGTATGATATGGTATGGTGTGGTATGGTATGGTATGTTATAGTATGGTATGGCATGGTGTGTATGGTATGCCGGTATGGTATGGTATGGTGCGGTGTGGTATGATATGGTATGGTATGGTTTGGTATGCTGTGGTGTGTTGATGTGTGGTATGGTGTGGTGTAGTATGGTGTGTTATAGTGTCTGGTGTTGTGGTGTGTATGCTGCTGTGTGGCGTGGTGTGATGTGGTATGGTATGGATGGTATGGTATGGTAAGGTGTGATGTGGTATAGTGTCTTGTGGTATCTTGTGTTGTCGTGTGATGTGGTGTGATGTGGTGTGGTGAGGTATGATGTGGTGTGTTGTGTTATGGTGTGTTGTGGTGTAGTATAATGTAGTCTGGTATGGCGTATTGTGGTGTGGTATGGTGAAATGTGGAGTGGTGTTGTCTGGTGTGGTGTGGTGTGGTCCGGTCCTGTGTGGTGTGTAGTGGTGTGGTATGGTGCGGTCTGGTATGGTGGGATAAGTTTTAATGTAGTATATAATGAAGCGTAGTGATGTCATACGATATGTAGTGTGTTGTGTGCTATGGCATGATATCGTAAAATTGCGTAGTCTATTAATTCCAAGCTTATCTTATCCTCTTGTGTTTGTACACTCAAGCCAGTCAAAGACCTCATAATACCCTGTTTCCCTTTTACGTTTTTTCAAAATTTTATCTGGCTTGACTAAAAATTGTTAAATAATTGTATATAAGACTTATGGTTTGTATATTTTTACCTCTTTTGTGTCAAAATTTTAAAACTATCTTAATAAGTCAGGAATAGGTGTGCTTTCAAAGCATCTCAAACAGGAATTGACTTTCAATGGGGTTTGTCAACTTTTTGAGATCATGTGAAAAAATCATTTAAAGCTGTTTTTTGTTATTTTGATATATTGGAATATGCATATGGTATACGCTATACAATTCAACACACAAAGCAAAACTTATCGAGCGAACTGTCTTATGATCTCAAAAAAACAACAAACTCTCAGTCAAAAAAAGTCTTTATATTGCTGGATTCCGTTCTTGTATGTCATAGTTAAGCTTGCATACGTCCATTTGTTCATTCATTCATTTATTAAACTACTTCTTGCCTATTGCTGTAGGCCAGGGAAGGCATTGTTAATCTCATTAAAGAAATAAAAGCGGATACTTTGGAAGAATTACAGCAGCAAAGTAATGCGCTATCAGCTGCAACTGAACAGAAAGACGAAGTCAATGAACAAGCAGCGGTGAGTCAATGTACCTACTCTGAGACGTAAAGTAAAAATCGTACTAAATCTCCTTCAAGTCGTAAAGAGCATGTTTCCCTAAACCATTTTAAATCGCCTTACTTTGTTATAGGATTTCTTAAAGTATTGTACAAAACAGGGGAAGAAAACAAACTCATTTACTAATTTTATAAGCCATTTACCGTATTTGATAATCTAATACTCGAATATAAACTATTTTTAAATAATGTGGAAATAGCCTGATTTGGTAACCAGTTAAATGGTAATTTTTCTGATTACCCTAACAAGTTAGCTAAACGAATGTCCATACATGGAAAGATTCGACCATTCCATTTCATTTGCTTTTTAGCCCTTAAACGACAAAGCTACCATTTTTCATTAACAGTATCAACCCAAGGGTGGACAAGGGTGGAAGTCAATCGGACCTCCAATGGTTTTCATGACGGTTACAGAAAGCTAGTCATTTAGCATGCCAACAGTTGACCGCTCTTGCAATTTCCAAAACTGTATTATTAGCCTACTTCATCGTTTTGTTCATGACAAATGATTAAGAAATAGTCGTTACACTACGTGTCTGAGAATTTGACCGCCAACTTGACCGCCATATTGGAGTTTCCAAACTGCATTGGACACACATTTTTACTAATGCAAACTTTGTGCTCATATTCTAGGCCTCAAAGGGGCAAAATGATATGCTCAACCACATTTGTTCTCATTTATTCGATAAAAACTTACAGTGGACTTGGGGCGAATACAAATTTGCACTAGTGAAATGGTGTATTGTCGAAACATTTTTCGAAATAACTAGAAAGCGTGGAATTACGAGCTGCAATAGACATATATTCAAGAATAAAACATGAAAGAAAAAAGTAGAACGATGTTTGCTCCAAACTTTATTATGTATATTTAATTTCACATATATTATAAGTGATAACGTGATCTAAAATCAAAATAAGCGTTTGTTGGTAGTCGGCTGCAGAAATGGTAAGTTTCATAGTAGTATTACCTTCGATGGGAGCCTAAATTAGTGCACCTAGTAGTTTGCATAGTAAATTACTGCAATCTGATTGGCTAAGAGCCCCCTGTTAAATATCCCAAACATCAAAACAGTGCAATAACATGTAGTTTGCACAGATTGTAGATAAACAAATTGCAACCAGGTTTGGCAAGTGCAACGAAGACCCAATATAAACTTTGAAATACAAAGCATCCAATAAGAACACAGTGATGAGAGTAATAAGAATAGACAACATGAGTCTGAGGAAAATTAAGGATTGGTTCACGCATTTTTTCAAAATTTGAAAAAATTGTCCAAACCACGAAGCGATGAGGCTTTGAAAAAGTCGAGTGAGTTAGTCCCTAACTATACAAAGAATCAAGTGATTAGGTTTTTATAACGAGGAGAGCGAAACTACTTTGAACAAAACAGAGCTTATATATCAGCGTGCTTGCAGTACATGTAATCTACTGGCATTATGAGTCGCTGTGTACTCAGGTAGTTTTGCCGGTAAAATGTTTTTGACAGATTTCTTCTAAAGTTGGCAGTTCAAATATAACAACTGGCTATTATGTCCGTATTGATTGGCTGATAGGATTTTAACCAACGAACCAGAAGCAAGTATTTCTGCCCCGAAATAAAAACAAATGCCGTCCGTTGTTAACCAATCAGGACAAAGTAAATTTGCCTTCCTTATTATAAAGTTTAATTAGTTCTTCTCGCCGATGTTCCACAGAATACAGCCCTGGATATTATATCGGTTATGAGTCACACTCTAAAGAAAAAGAGTAGAGCATCAGGTACAAAGCAAGTGCAAAAAACATGTGCTGGGGTTGTAGCCTGTATTGGTAAGTAGAACTGTGAAACGTCAGCAAAACTAACATTTGTTCAGTGGTTATTGCTACATGTGATTTCTTTGAGTGCCATAAAAACAAGCTCAGTTAGAAGATGATATATTCCTAAACATACCTAATATGAAGACATCTCTAATCATGACACAACAAATGATCACGTGGCGCGATTTTCAAACTGAAATAGGCTTCCCTAATAACCAGAGCTTGTTAATCGACGTATTGGATTTGACGAACACAGCCACAGCAGTAAGAAGTGGTTCTAATTGGAGGTGAACAGAAAATTTTAAATGTCAACTTTAGAAGAAAGGTTTTGCAGAATAGTGGCTATGGTTACTGTATCATCCCAATCGACCGAGGCCTTGCCCTTGCAAATGCCTTTTTAAACGCAAATTGTTTCTATAAAAATCTATCAAACGATTTCCGTCCACATGATCGTTTTCTTATCGCTTTTACCTGTTGACACATAAACGCTAAAACAATCCGAAGACATCTGGTACTTCAGTTGAACGTGAGCAGCACGTTGGATTGATAGATCGGGTTGTAACATTGTCCCTCCATTGGCCAGTCTAGTCTTTATCGGGCTTAGTATTGTGATCCTTGACGATACTGTTATATTTGGTAAACTGAGATAGCTAACCTTGACAGTGCTTAGGATCCTGTTAAGTAATGTATGAGGAGACTGGTAAGCGGGAAAGTGTCTGTTCATTTACTACACAAACGATTTTGCGACGTTAGTCTTTCGATCAGTGAATTTCCTCTTTCTGGACTGGTTTTGGATGGGTTTTTTTATTTTTAAAAAAATCAAAACATATACGCACGAGTGCAACTAAAAATCGTCTCATAAAGTTGTTGTCATAATTCATCATAATTACTATGACACTGTTAGTTTCCAAGGTTGGTTGCTGCCCTATATGTTATACTGAATATCATTGAACAGTTGCAGATTATAAGAAAACTGAAAGATCTGTTTTTGTCTTTTTATTTGAAGGTAAGTTGATTGGTGTTGCATCTTTTGGGGTTAAAAAGAAAATGTCTGACTTGGAAACTTTGAATAAAGAAGCAGACGTAATAGAAAAAGAAGAGCAAGAGAAAACCCCTGACCAGCCGATTTCGGAGGAGGACAAGAAAAAGAAAGAGGAAGAACTAAGGAAAAAGAAAGAAGAGGTAGGCAACGCGTCCTTTTTTGTATTATTACAATTTGTTATTAAATGACAGTTGCTCGAAATTCTAAACTGAAGGCAAGAAAATCTTACTTAGACTTAGAAGATAGTAAAAACTAGAAGGGATTTTTAAGGCGCAGTATACATACTTTAAAGTATGACTGGTGACTCGGTAAAAAACTATTTTCTCCTTACGACTTTTCATGACATCTTACTGGTGATGGGTTTCTTATTTGTCTGTTGGGTAACGAAATAACACATCTTGTTTATTATTTTTTGAGTCTTGCTTTCCTAGCTATCCCCTTTGTAAATTAGAACGTTAAGTAATTGTGCTGGCATGGTGGATGGATCCTCCGAAAATGATCTTTAAATGATCAAAGTTATAACGAGGCTCAAACTCAACTTATTGCGAAAATGGGCATATTTTAGCCATACTGCTGACGATAAATTACTGATTTTGCAAAGTGTCAGACTACGCCTGTGCGAACTTGAAAGGCATGCGACTTTTAGATTACAATATTCAAGATAATCGATCCCAATTTCAGGAGTTTTCCTAACATCTCAGTTTATTTGGAACCAGTATAGTTAAAGTATGTTTTGTGTTGACATTACATGCATTGCGCATTAGTGCTGCGACACTTATCATTAGGACGTCACCGTCATTTTTACTATCGATTTTAATTTGTTAACGCTATCATGTACAAAGTTTGTAGCCTAAACAAAAGAAATGAACTCGCTAGCGCATGCCGACATGCGAACAAATTCCTTTTAAAGAACGTATAACCATGTAACCTATATACACTCCCAAGCATCCGAAGAGAGAGGACTAGCTCCTTTCGAAACAGATCTGTCATGCGAGGTTGACTTTCCTGAGTTTTTCCGAGATGGCAAAAACAAAAGCTTCAAATACTCACAAGGAACTTTTCATATGCAAACAGGGACCATTACCATTGCACAACAAACAAACTTCTAAGTTAAACATAAAACGTCATGTAGACTATCAATCGACATCAATAACCCTTTATAACCCCTACTCGTTCTAACCTAACCTCAATATTTGACAGATAGTTGTCATGGAAGCTCAACTGAAGACATATACCTGGAAATTTGTTAGTTGATCGTGTATTAATGCTTTACCTTGAAGTTGAGTTGCATGGCATATGTTTAAAAGCAGACTTTTGTCATAACCCGATCAGGTACAGCATTTTTGAGATATTTTTGAAAACCGAATACCTATATACGAAGGCAACGTCAACAAAAAATTTTATCCTTTAAGCATTTAGGACTTTTGGAGAAACACCGACGTTTATGGGGGACCCTCCAGAGGTTTGCGAAATGGTTGCGGATAAAAGCTGGTCATTTCATATGAAAGCAGCTTTGTCCTTGTTATTTATATTCCATGTCAGCAATAAAGTTTTAATTAAGAATTGTTGCTATGGCAACAAGTCATCTTGGATTTTTTGAAAATTTCTAATTTTTCAAAAGTTTGCAACAATGTTTTTTGAAATTAATAAAAAAATTGTATTTATATGCTTAAACGAAAGGTATTAAAAACAAAATTAAAAATAGAACGAATTTCGTAAAAAGTATTCCCAATTTGTGATTCAAATTTTAATTCGCATATTTAATTTTGCATAAGTTATAAATGATTATGTCATCCAATTAACGTCAAAAGATGTGTCCTCAATTGGAATAAAGGTACTGCCAGTTTCAATTCAATTGCTGCAAAATATCGATTTTAGGTCGGAAAAATCTAGGTGGTCTGCTTCCCCCCCCCCATTGTTTAAAGGTTAGTATGTTACACTTTTATTGCGTGAACAAACAAAAAGTTCTGCTGTAATAGGGACATGGTAGGGGTGTTCACACCTTTAGTTGCCATCTTTTGTTGTCCCACTTTTGTTTCATTGCTTACAGCACAAATTTCAAAACAAAAATCCTTGAATGCGAAACATAAGACCCATCATATCTGACTTGTTTTATTTTTGCATGTTTAAACTCCAAGTCTGTCGTGGTTGGATTAAGCCTTTTACAACTTCTTGTTTAAACTATGCCAAAATAATAATTAGCCAGTTGCTTGAAAGATTCTTGCAATTGTTCGAAAGACGTATCTATTATTTTGTAAAGTTTAACTACTTTCCGTAGACAAAGAACATGACAACGCAAGCCATTAAATCGCTGGACGTAGTCGCAGATGTGCTGCTGGGAGACATGGTCCCAGGAGAGGAAGAGAAAGTTGTTGAGACTGTAGTTCTGACCCTTGCCGTGAGCAGCGAGTATCCTGCTGAAATAGGGGAAAAGCCCTTCGTTTGTCAGGGGGGTACGATGAAAGTACCTCCGTACAAAACGCTTTTCCCGGGACAAAATAGTAGCACAGATTGTGTGCTAAACAGAAAGGTATTTACAGTCATTTTCAAAATAGATAGCTTTAATTTCAATCTAGCTGTATATATTTTTTTAAAACTCTTTTTGTTGGCATGATGCTCTCTTTTCAGTTTCTTTCAAAAAAGATCTAATCACTGTTATTTTTAATACATACTTACCAGATTATGTCCAATGTTTTCCGTTTTTCCTTTACTGCAAAATCTTCTATGCTAATTAGTTGTATTGCAATTATTTCCATTATCTGTGTATGTCTTAATTTTTGCGCAAACTTTTGCTTTTGGGTTTTGGTGACTGAACCGTACATATATACATATATATACATATATTTGTTATTACTGTTATTCTTGTTGTTGTTGTTGTTTTCATTATCATCATCATTTTTATTGTTGCTGTTAATTAAATGAAGAGATACTCTGTGGAGAAGCGATGTTTATATCACAAAATGTATCTATATTTTAAATTGCTGTTGTTTTATTATTATTACTATTATTATTATTATTATTATTATTATTATTTGAATTGCTGCTTTGCTGAAAACTGCGTGTTTTACAGTCGATGAACGCGCCTGAAAATCCGTATTCTTGGGACGAAACCGCCGACAGCGTCAGCAGCAACGCCTTTGGTCTAGACTTTGTCAACTGCACAGGACACGAGATGCGAGTGAAAAACCTGCCCACCACAATCAATATCACAATTCCAAGCTCCGAGTCCTCGGCTCCGCCACCACCTGAAGAGTTTCAAACAGATAATGAAAACTTTATGATTCACTCGATCAATGTCAAAAACAACGAAAGTGCAATTCATGTTGAAATCCAACCCGTAAACTGTACGGGGAGGCGATTGAAGGTGTTCTTGCGAAAGTATTCCCCTCCAACCCAAGAAAAGTATGATTACAATTGGACGCTTCCCATAAATCTTTGGCACGAAGAAGGAAACAAGTCTAGAATTGTCCAGTCAAATGCGTTTTTCCTCTCAAACGTCCAGTTGAACCGTACGTCAGCTGGAAAGTATTATCTCGGTGTAATGGCTGACGCGCATGACAACAAGAGCGTGGAATGTCCGCTGGTTAACTACACGCTTGTGACCTTCACTTCGTCGTGTCTTTACTGGGATGGATCGGTGGACATGTGGAAGGGAGATGGCTGCGAGGTTTGTTTTGGAGGAGAAGTGGGTGAATGCTGCTATATTAGGATAATTCAGTTAGAAGATTAACAAAAGGGAGATAGGCTTGGGAAATTTGAGATTCGGAGACCAAGGTAATAGTTGATAGCGTATTTTTCAAGTACACTTTCTGGAGTTTTTACAATATCGTCCATCCGTTCTGTCGTTTATTTGAGTCCGGAGTCTAATGGATAACAAAAATTACAGATGCCATATACGTACTAAGAGAAAAAAGATTGACCAAAAGCTAGCGAAATTATTCTGAATTGGTTGCTAAATAAATTGTCCCCATTTATTAGGTCTATTTATGAACATTTTTGCAATCTTGTTTTTATATTTGGAAAAATGGTTTGGTAAACAGCAAACGGTGGCTCTTAGGATAACGCTAGTGTTTCTGCTAAACAAAACCCTTCCCCAACGGGTGTTTAATTTATACTCGATCTTCTAACACTTACTTTTACTCGAGAGCAAACGCAGGAGTCTGCTGACAAATAAAAGGTTGTCTGGCCATGGTGCGATGTATAAATACTTCATGGGACAGGAGTTGATGAAGACTGACATTCAGAGATGATATAAAAGACTAGTAGAAAGGCGAAAGATTTGGACATGTTTAATGGGGAAGAGAGGGTTGGGGCGGGATTGGTATAGAGCGAGGTATGTTCCCTGGGGGGGGGAGCGTGGTGTAACAAGATTCATTAATAGGATCGCGTTCTCGCAAAAATGAGGCTTAGAACTATATCCGATTAATTTTATTTTTTTCTTGCAATATCCAGGTTGGACCAGGAACCAATCAAAGCATTACAGAATGCAGGTGTAACCATCTAACAACTTTTGGTGGCGGTTTCTTTGTGGCACCAAATCCCATCGACTTTGGTGAAGCATTAAAAGGTTTTGCCAACCTCAGTCAGAATCCTGCAGTGTTTGCTTGTGTTATGACCATTTACGGTTTGTATATCTTATTGGCAATCTGGGCGAGATGGAAAGACAAAAAAGACTTAGAAAAGGTTTGTGAAAAAATAATGTTTGAATAAGCCATTGTTGGGCTAAAACAATGGCTAACTATTAAGGAAATTTGAGTTGCCGAAAACAACGACTATAACAACATAACATACAAAGCAACAGCGAAAACAGAGACAAAATAGTCACATTATTCGTTAATAAACAATTCTGCTAGCTATCTGGGGGAAATATGGAGGAGGCTCTAGAAGGAAATACAATGCAACATCATCTACAATATTGCATTAATAACGAATTACTGGACTGATTTAATTGATTAAGACAGTTGTTACTCAACTAATCTAATCAGATCGATGGTATTTCTCAATCTGTACTTATGATATCAAACTTCAGTGGCATCGACATACGTGGTTTAAACTTTCCATGACCAAGAAACTCTTTCCACAAATAACTGAGTGATCTATGGGTTTGATATCGAAAAATCGCTTCATACATTTCTCGATCTCTCTTTGTAGTGACCAAAAGCAGTGTCAATTTTTTGCAAGTCTCTGTTCTTCGCTGGGAATGCGTTGTAAAGCTAGAAAGCCGTCAAGTTTAGTTTTCCTGATGTAGGGAGTAACGGTGACATCAACCGTGCAAAATAGACTTTCTTCACAAACTCTATGTTTATCTAAAACTTGGAAGTTTTCCATATTTGTAAATGATAAAATTACAAAGGTCAAGTCGAAAATGGTAAACAGCGAAGACTTGGAGATTTATCTTACTAACTGTGACAATGGGACAAAGCTTTTAGGAACATAAATTTAAAGAAAGAATGTTTGATGAACCTCGCGTGGACCCGCAAACCTTCACCTCTCGGGTGAAATTCACCAAACATTCACTGCGAGGAAATCGAGCAGCGACTTATTTCAGATTTGCTCCCTTTGGTCTCACTCGTATGCCATTTGGTTGGTACGTACATAGGGTCTTGTATATGAGCCTCGCAATCATGCAGATGCAAAGTGCCAGACGAAACGGAGAGGCAAATTGAGCCAGGTCAAGCGTTTTGCTCAAGAATCAAGATTTGGTTTTTGTTGCTCAAAATCTGAATCCATTCTTCTTTAGATCATGTCGAATTTAAATCGAAAACCGGACTTCTCGAATCAATCTTCGGATTGAACAATCAAATTTGAAGCGAGTATCGAATAGTAGTTACCCTATAGTCTTCGTCGTGAGCTGAACGTTGTGCATGTAAGGTGGATGGCACGGAATGTTTACGAACCTCTTTTCCAGTGCGAAAGAGATTATATCTTATGAATCATGTCCAGCCGCCATCCAAGGAAAGACGGACGGTAAATCATCCCACATCCAATTCCCAAACAACAGTTTTTCTTCAATTTCCCTTGCATAGATATTCGGTTTCTGTAACATTACATACCGCTGACTAAAAGGAATCGCTCTTCCTTTTCTTCTTTCGAAAAAACCTTCATTTAAAAAGAAATTTATTCTTTCCAGGTTGGTAAACATTTCGTTCCACCCTTCTCACGTGCAACGTTCAACTCTTGAAGAATACGAAGGCCACTGTTTTTCAATACTGGAATCAAATTTGATTTTTCAAATCGAGCCTTGATTCGAGAAGTCCGTTTTTTTATTTAAATTTGAAAAGTTCGAACGAAGAATGGATTCAAAGTTAAATAAACAAAACCAAATCTTGATTCTTAAAACACTTGACCTGATTTGACTGTAAAGTGAACGTCTACCCGTGTCGTCGTGATTTTGACGAAAATAGTGAAACCCTAAGTCTAGAGGATGCCGTATCTATTATTAAAATATTGAATGCAATATTTTATTAAAACCGAAGTCTATAGTGTACAGTAGCGCTCAAGATCTAGAGCAAGGATCGTTTCAAACTGAAAGCTTCCGAAAGAATTCTCCCTTTTGTGTTTGATTTCATTTCATTTGAATGGTTAGTTGGGCAAAAGAAGAAAACTGTTAGGTGACAAAACAGAAAAATATGTCCGATGAAAAAAAGAAATAGAATTGCAAGGGCAAAATTGACATGATCATGGCTCGATCCTGCTCCCACTGGCGTTTAACTAAGTATGAATACTACATATAATGTTTTGGCTTGGATCGATATGTATTTACACAAGGACGAAGTAGGATAGTCTCAGTTGCACACAGCTTTTAAAGTTTTATCGGGTCGGTCAGATGAAAGGGGAGTTCATACCGTTTTCGAACAGTTCTTGATAAAAACTGTTTTTAGTCGCGAAACACAGGCAATGCAGACACGCAAATGGACGACTCAACCACGCGTGCGTCAACAGCAGTTTCGATGGTGGCAAGTCGCAAGTATTCCGCCTCCTCACAAGAACACGAGCTATCTTAAAATCTATCGCAAACTGCTCGCAACACTTCAATTAGCATTGCTAACTTCTAGGTTTACTTGGTGATAAGTGTTCGCCAAGTAATGTCGAAGTATTTGAGATAAATCCTCAAAAATTTTGCTGCTTATCAACTTGCATTTCTGGCATTTAAAAAGGATCAACTTCAAATTTTCAATTAACACACAACTCCTCACTCTAGAAGTGTAATTAGAACTGGAACCGTCTACCCAAACAGTCCCAGAAGGCATTGCTACAAATGGTAATTTTACCAGAACGAACAATGCACAATCATTAGCGGGTACAAACCGTGATGACGTTCGGACAATGGGTTTACTTTTTTTGCATTGTTTTTACATGAGATAACAATTGTGCAAAAACAATAGTGCTCGGAAGATTGTTAATGATGAATTGTCTAAAACATTTGTTAGAGCACTGCCTTCTGGGAACGTTTGGGTAGACGGACCCAGTCCTTTGTAGTTTCAGGAGTGGCGGAATCATGTTAAATGTATATTTTAAAAATACACCTTTATAGATTGGAGTTAGTCCATTACCTGACAACGATCCGCGAGATGACTATGCGTACGAGATTACTGTGCAGACGGGCTGGCAGAGCGGGGCTGGCACAACAGCGGACGTTTATATTCAACTTATCGGAGCCCTTGGAGAAAGTGAACCCAGGAACGTGAAGGACCCAAAAAGGCCCAAATTTAAGCGTGCTGCCGTGGACCAGTTTTTACTTACTGTTCCCCAGTCCCTTGGAGATTTAAGAGAGCTTCACATCTGGCACAACAACGCAGGAGATTCGCCTTCCTGGTATCTGTTTCGTGTTCTCATCCGGGACATGCAGTCTTCACAGCGGTGGTGGTTCGTCTGTGACAAATGGTTGGCCGTTGAGGAAGATGATGGACAGGTAATGGTGTACAGGCCGCCCAGCTTGACATGCATGCGTTTAGTTTGTTTTGTTCTCTGTGTACGTGTTCGTGTGCCTGAAATTGCCAAAAACAGAAAAGGAATTGCTTGCAAAGCACAAAAAGGCGCAAAAAAGAGAAGCTATGATCGGGTGATTTCAAAGGTTATATAAAGAAACCTTACAAAAATTGTGTTCTCTACCTAATAAGAACATACTTTAAAAAAACAAACAAAGCGAACCACGATGTTTGAACTATGCATGTTTATGTGGATAAACTGGATTTTGTAATGGAATATTAATTCACTCGTTGTCATGCAATCGACGAAAAACGACCGTTGTTCTGGTCAAAAGTTTGTTTTTGTTTTCTTTTGCTATTTCGGAATGCCAGCTTAGTCAATATTCACCTCAAGTCGCTGATGACCCTGTTTCTTAGGCTAGCCTTTAAAAGCATCGCCTTCGGCTTATTTTATAGTGAAATATGTACTTAAAGTACCTTTTACTGTGTAACAGAAAACTGCTAGCAGAGCAATAGCATAGATGAATATAGAACATGTCTAACTGCCGTTACCTAAGCATCAGTTGATCAGCATCTTATAATGAACATCTTGAAGTCTGCAATGTGTTCAATCTAATCGAAAAATTGCCTGGAAATTGTCAAAATTATGTGCCAAAGATTTACCTTTTTAGACGAATTTTGCATATTAGCATTGAGAAAATACCAGAATGCCCATGAAAATGACGTGTGTGTGTGTGTGTGTGTGTGTGCAAGTTGATGAAGTGGACAACTATCGACACTTGCAGGTTGAACGGAGACTTCCAGTTGCCAGTAAGAAGGACCTCACACAATTTAACATCCTATTCGCCAACGCTACTCGCAAAAATCTCCTGGATGGCCACATTTGGTTTTCCGTGTTCACTCGACCTCCAAGGAGTACCTTTACCCGGGTGCAGAGGCTTTCATGTTGTCTTTCCCTGATGCTTACCACGATGCTTGCAAACGCAATGTTCTACCAAACAGGGGGGTCGTCTAAGAACAATAGTGTTCACATTGGCCCATTTAGTCTCAGCATGACACAGGTTATCATTGGAATACAAAGCAGTCTTATTGTATTCCCCGTCAACTTGTTGCTTGTGACTATATTTAGAAAACTGAAAGCGAAGGAACCGAAATCAAAAAAATATGAAAAGGAATACGACCAGGGACGGGCCACAAGCTCGTATGGTGAGAGGTTAGTCATATTCATATCTTTTAAGAAATAAATTTGTTGATGCAAACTTCTATAGTTATGTTTGAAAACACAAAAAAGAAATTCATAAAAATCTAACACGTTCTAACATTTGCAATCCACTGAACAATTGATTATTTTACTTGAGATGAACCGGCAGACATTGCTATCTCCTGTACTATTCATGTACAGAATATGGAACCTCAACGTGAAGATTTTGTATGGACTTGTTTGTTATTCCTTCGAAGCGAATGATCTATTTTATCGTTAAATTTTCTAGTTTCAAAACTCAATTAAGGAACAATAATACTCTTTTTGCTTGCAGGATTATTTCTGTAAATACATAATTAACTATAGTCAACAAATAAAAATTAATAAATTTTTTAAAAACAAAGCAGAAGAAGAACAAGTGCAATTTGGATATTATAACGGAGCAGGTGCGGAGCACCGAGTCGGCGGCTATCATAAGCTCATATCAAACAAGCATGAGTGGAATAATTGTTTTTTTAAATACCAAACACTGGATAAAAAATCTCGAGCTTTATGATCTACCGACTCGAGTTTTCGTCCTTTTTGACGGAAAATTTTCCATGGTAAAACTGTCAGTTTCCATACTTGGACAGAGATCGAGCCAATCAGATTACCAGAAATTCGATATCCATGCAGTGTTTGGTATATTTAATAAAGGGCGCTCATTAAATTCTTGACGTATTTAAAAAGAAACACGATTTGTACTAGTACTGAAACTATAAAACTGTACTTAGTCGAAAAATTTCACAACGAACCGTGTAACAAGGATAAGATTTTTGCTGACATGTCAGGTACGGGGTGCCGCCTTGTTAACAAAAACCACTCTAAACGGGCGCTAATTCGAAACAGGACACTTATTTGAATCAGGGCGGCCTTTGAGTTTTTCTGGTATACGAATATACCGTGAATACAAGCCAAAACTGTATCAAATATAACTGTACATCGATTTGTGTTTTCCTATTTAACAGCACAACAAAATTAACTGCGAGCTTTGACAAACTATAGCATTACCTCATTATTGAAATGCGTACTTTCAATCTTTTGCAGACATTCAAGAGCAACGTCTGTTGCCCTTCCAAGAAAACAAAAGTCCACTTCTACTGAAGAACTGACAGAGGTTAAGACTAAAGCCGGCTTCAATTTGCGAAAAGTGCTGGGTTTCTTCAAGGACGATGACGATTCAAACAAGAACAAAAAGAAGTTTATGTTTCCTTACTGGTGTATTTACATCGCCTACAGTCTGGTATTTGTCAGTTCCTCCGTTAGTGGCTTCTTCTGTTGTCTCTACGGCTTTCAGTTTGGGAAGGAGAAGTCGGAACAATGGTTGTCTTCGATGATGATCTCGTTTTGGCAGTCTGTTATCGTAATTCAGCCTTTCAAAGTGTTTCTCATTGCAGCATTCATAGCTCTGATCGTAAAAGACCCAGAGAAAGAAGAAGACGACGATGGGTCTGCAGAACTGAAAGAAGACGAACAGTTCTTACAGGTGATTATGAAGGTCTTATTGCTTGGATACAAGGCTAGCTCATCTCGGCTTAGAAGTGTCTGTAGAGGGCATACGTAAATGAAAGTAACAGTAGAATTACTTTCAAGTAATTCCTTTTAATTTAAGAAAAAAATGCCTTGATTTTTTTCCAATACTCCAAGCCTTCCAGGAAAGCCTGGAAAATGAACTCTCAAACCAAAAATAACTGTATTCTGTCCCCAGGAAAGCCTAAAGCGCGTGGAATTTCGGACTTTGGAAGACCTTTTTCTGGGCCTTTGGTACAAGAGCTATGCTTTTATAAAACCTCCCAATTGTTTTCAAACGTTGGAAAACGCTCATCCCCATGTAAGATCACATAAAGTCGAACTTTACCTATATTTTCATTGACACGAAACCCGTAAAGTCTCATTTTTACCTTATTCAAAGCAGTCCACGACTAACACTACTGAAGAATTCCTGCGCAGGCGCTTGAATTTTTCTCCCGGTTGGCCCATTTTTCTTTCTAGGGCTCTCGTTCAGAAAGTATCATTTGGGATATTGGTACAGCACTTCATTTCTATATTACTTAAAGAAACCCTAACTATCAGAAGCAGAACATCGTTTAGCTCCGAACGCGAAGTGAATCAACTTGCAGGACTTATACGGAATAATCATAAAGTTCGCCGTCAATTTTTTGAAACTAGCTGATTTTCCCCATTTTTTCCCTCAGCTGTTATATGCTCAGGGTTGTTTGTGTTCTGTCAGATGTTTAAGATCACTCAAGCAAAGTTAAGAACCCTCAAAACTTTGGCATACCTTTGTTAGTACGTATGTTTACCCGTTTTTCAGCTCTGTCCGCGGATGTAGTTTCATGTGAATTTTCTTGGTGATGGTTTTTCTCAGTAAAACACCCGTGTCAACGAAATTAAAATATATATTTCCTACGCTTTTTTCCTTCTTTTTTTAGGAAAAAAACGCCGACGATGAAGCTGCCTTGAAAATGATTGGATTTTACAACAAGCCCCCAGACTGCGAGAAACTTCAGAAGGCCAGGCAATTAAGGTTGAAGCAAAGACAGATGAAATCCATTATTAAAGAGATCTGTAACCACATGTTGATCATTATAGTGGTGCTGTTTGTCGCATATGCAAACCACGACACTCAGTCGTATTCCTTCTCTAAAGAGGTCACGGATATCTTTATTAAGGGAAAGATATCTCACTTTAAGTTGTCAAAGGTAGGTGAAATATTGTGATGCACTATCAACTTTAATACTTTTGTATACATTCTTCATGATGTTGTAAGAAAACTTCAAAATAATTACATAAGTAACGACAAAAGTATTATTTCTCCAAGCGGTTGAAACTGTCAAAGTAGTACAGGGAATTAGTTATCCCTTTTGATAAGAATGAGCTAGTTACAACTAGTACATGAATTTAGTTAGAGAAGGGACGAGGCATAGAATGCACATGCCGAAAGCTTCTGTTTAGCAAGAAGTTGCTCGCATGTGCAACTGTTACCAGAAACATAACAGTTACAAATGTTTTTTGTGAATTGTGTATAGAAAGGTGAATATTCTTGAAGGAATTATTAGTTTTAGACCCCAACACAATTTTCAGTTTTGACTGAGCTTTCGGCTCTCGCTAGAGCCTCGTTCACGGTGATGTGGTTGCTGTGTGGTCAGGTCAGGTGATCTGTGACCGGATCGACCTGTCCCAGATCCGAGCCAGAATGAATCTCCCCCCGTCCCTGTCCAGAGAAGGGGCCATCTACATAAGGGCGCACAGATTGACATTGAACAGCCCTCGATCTTTGCGCGCTTCAGGAATTCCGAAACTGAAACATTTTCGAAAAAAACCAGGAGAGTCGGCTAGTCTTAGGCACTGTCCACAATAATGCTTTTTGTTTGAGAAAGGAGACGTCCCGATGTGTTTTGGCCATTTGTCCACACTAAAATGGCGGGTGTTTTTCTCGAAAACGCGTGGATTCGACAAAGCTGTCGAATCCTGTGAGCTCTGATCCAGTCCTCACGTTTCTTTTAGGCCAGTGCTGAGTGTTGCGCATTAATTTTAGCGTTTTCGAGCTTTTTAGTGTAGACGGTCAAAAACGCTGTGAAAATGGTAGTGAGGACGCGGAGCATTCGATCTCTTTTCGATCAGCCGAAAACGGAGCGTTTCGAAAACGATTTAGTTTGGACGATGTCTTAGAGAGCAGGTCTTGATTCTCCTTAAAACACTTTAACACTTCTAGATCTTACCGCTGATCCTATACGCTGATCCTACCGCTGTTTTTCCGAGGTAAGCACAGTTGGTAAGACCTTTGACTGCCATCCAGGAGGTCCCGGGTTCAATCCCAGATCTGGTTGTGGGTTGAATTTTGTGAGGTCTTCTATCGCCGTTAGTCTAGTCTCCCGACGTTCTATCAGGGGACTAAAAGGAACAGACTTACTTCTCGAAAAGAAGTGGGTAATCCCGATGTTGGGGCCTGCATCAAAACTGTAACTGAATGGCAACTGTTGTCGTCGGGCATATAATTGTAGAGTGCTTTGAGACGTTACGTATAAAAACACCGCAGTTTATTTGTTTCTCTTTTTATCTTTGTTTTGATTTTTGCTGGCGGAACGGGCTTTGAGAGCAAGGGAAACTTGATAGCACTAACAAGACATTGTGCAAGCGGGAATAACTTTAACAGCGACGGCAACTTACAATGCTGTGTTGAGGCGAACAGAAATGTTGCCATCACTGTCCCACATGTCCACTGCATTATTGCTGCCAATTCTGTCAAAGTGCTGGCACTGTCATAAATGTTACGTCGCGCTGACACTCGCTACATGCTGTCAAAGGTCTGGCAATGGAACAATGGCGTCCGTTCCCCAGCACAATGACGATTTCGCCATCCATCGCTGGCACACTGCTATCGAACTTTAGCTACGTTGAAATGTTTGCATGGTGCTAATTATTACTCGAAATTGAGAAATTTCTATAAAATTGAAAAATGTTAAGGAATGTGAATGGTAAATATTGTCTATTTCTACGATTGCATTTTTTAGGTAGACCGATCACTGCAGTACTGGAATTGGTTGGCTTACACAGTAATACCGGGCTTGTATCCACCGGACATTGAGGAGGGCTATAAGTATGCGGGCATTATGAAAAACAGCTTGACCACTAACCTTCTTGGAGCTGCTAGGATTCGTCAGCTAAGGGTCAGGAAAGGTTAGCATTTAGTGGTCATTTGGTATACCTACCGCTTGAATTTTAGTCCATTAATCTTTTTAGACAGTTAAACCTTTTGGATTTTTACCATTTTTGTTTTTATATCTATAGTTTTTTTTTGTACCCAGCTTTAATTTTCGGTATACTATATCATTTTTATTGATATGAGGGCCACGAGTTTTTAATGTTTCACTGTAATGTGTTTCTTTCCTCATTAAATAAAGTTGACTACTATACTACTACTGTTATATTACTTCTACTACTACTACTACTACTACTATTACTGCTGCTGCAGAAGAAAATGAATATTTCAAAGGTTGCTTGTTACTTGGCATCACCAGTTTCAAGTAAATAATCATTGAAAACAAG
>JAOBYE010244431.1:19829-46836 GCA_025403585.1 Parazoanthus swiftii | reverse complement strand
CCTCGACCTAATGTTAAATATTCATAAATACCAATGTAGGTATGAGTTGTTTACAGTTCTTTGTATTGTTGGAGGCTGGGACTTCTAATCGTTCTCGCTGGTATTTATGGATATTCAAGACCAAGTCCAGGCTAACCCTGCAGAAATGAGTCTGTGGTCGTTGTAGTCAGCGGTAACTGGGAATTCGAAACTGGTCTATAACCATCCCGGTAGCAGTGTACTAGATTGGGATGTTAAGCTCTCAAGGGCCAAGAAATGCAAGTTAGTTTTTGTTCAAATTTAATTACAACGTAATAACCTGTATCTGTTTGTAATGTAACAGTAATTTCGGTTTCAAAGCGCTGCCTTTAAAAACGTATAAATTGTAGATTATATATAGATGAAAATGATCAATACTATAATAATTAAATTGAAATAAAAAGATGTTTTGAAACCTCTGTACATAAACTATGGCAAGTCAGTGTTTTTCTTAAGGCCGGTACACCGGTACATTGTACCGACGTTCCCCCGTAGCTGTACCGCCTTTCCCCAGCAGTGGCGTCTGGCAAGATTTTTGAAGTCACCAGATGCACAAAATTGTATCATTTTCCAGGACTCAAATTTCAAATGTTCTGGGTGATGCCCCCAGACCCCTCTAGAAGCTTGCATCTTCGGCGCTTGATGACTTCCAACCCAGGCGTACCTGCTTTCCCACTTAGTGTACCCCATTTCCCAAGCCTTAAGAAAAACACTGCAAGTACTTGCAAACCAAGCATCGTAAGTAGCTACCTTTTGAAATCAACCCTGTTTCTTTACTTTTTCAGGGAGTTGTAAAACAAACTATTTCAAAAATCTTATAAGTGGGATTACTAGTTATCAAATTACTCTTAACGTATCGTTTGCTTATATAGTCTTTTGCCAAGTTGTTTCATGAGTAGTGTATCCATTCGAAAGATAAAATCAAATATAAACTGCAAGTATGGTTTTTTTCTGGTCATTTTTGTTATTAGTGTTAACGGGGATATTGACTATGTTGTCCAGGTTTCAAGACAAACTGTCGATTAACATCAATGACAGTCAGATCCAGACGGTCAGCCTGGCCGCCTACGGCACAGGTACCACAATTGTCAGCGAGCCTCCACTGACCCCTGCAGTGAAGCTGGGTCCACAGTTCAGCTGTCAGCCGTGCTCACGGTGGTTCTGTCTGACCAACAAGGGTCGCAGGCCACAACAGATCTACTGGACCACCGAGGGCTTCCAATCGTACAAAGTGCGAAGAAAACCAGACTACAACCCAGAAGACATGAAATATCATGTAAGTTTGCTGATTTGATAACGTAGCACTAGTCAGTTTGATTTTTTTTGTGGTTTATGTGCAGAAAAGTCCCGTACATTTTCTTCTGCCTGACTCGTTTTGTTCCTGACTCTGTAGGGCCAGCCACCCCCAGCAGAGCCAGCACGACCAATGTTCACTCTGAATCCTGACCGCTTGGTGCTACATCCAGGGCAGAGTCAAGAGGTCAAACTGGAAGGTTTCTGCAATAGGTGAGATTCTTATTGAATGTCTGTAACATACCTATTTAGTAACACTCTCTGCCAACTAAAAACTGTTTTTCACTTACCTGGGCGTTTAATGTTTCAGCAAGTTAACGCGTCTAATGTATTGACGGGGTAACCCGTTTTTACGTGTGTCAGCCTTCTCGAAGACGCTTGTTTCCGTTCGTGAGGAGAGGAATTAAACGTCTGGAACCAATCCAATAGTACTCAAGTTGCTGTTGGTTCAGAGGCCTAGAATAATAGCTACACCTTTAACTTACAAGTGTAAATGTTTTACTGAAATATACCCACAAAGAACTAAATAATCTAGTTCATCAAGACCGTTGCACGAAACTACAAGGAGCTCAGCTCAGGCTTTTGGAGTCAAAATGACGGAAATTGCTTAAAGAATGTAATTGTCCAAAACGCAAAAACTCGAGAAGCGTAAATGCGAAAGAAAATCGAATGACCATCAATTTGCAGAAACAAAGGTCTGCAAATTACTCTTGCTATTAAATGTCTTCGTACCTATTTTTCTTAATGTTGTAACAAAGACGTGCGCTGTTATAGGATATTTACAGTCAAATCAACTTACGAGTTTTCTTAACAATGTAACGCTTTGTTACTTACAGGCCGCAGAAGGTGAAGGAACGTATGATCTGTCATGCCATCATAGGATCGAGCACTGGCAAGGAAAAGATCATGAAAGTTGATATTTCAGCGGAGTTCATCAGTCCTCTGTTGGAATTTTGCCAACGGGAGGTAAACTTCTGCGTTATGAAGGTAAGGATTCCTCAGTTGGGCTCTCACTTTAGTTACTTTAGGTAACTGTTTCACAGTTGAATCATTTGGATTTCTTCTTTTGGCAGTTCGACATTTTATTTTATTCATCAAAAGATTTAAAAACAGACATATCTTAACTCACCAAAAAGACTTTGATCAATCACCTCTGTCACAAGGTTTGGTACATTTTAAATGAATTAAGTACCTTTGTCCCGGCGTGGAAAATAACTGAATTAAGATGATCCGCAAAAGGGCAAATAACTACAATCCAACAGCAACTTAAAGTAATGACCGCCTCAAATAGACTATCCGTACCATTTGCCGGCCATAAATACTTGGATCTGATTGCTATCTGAAGTGAACAGTATCTGTTTGTAGAACAAAGCGGCTGCTTGGCAGTGGCCGGGCTTAAGCCTGGCTCACACTTGTTGGATAAGCATAAGTATACGAAAACACAAAGAAACACCAAGTGTCCGCCAAGATGGAACTACCCGAGGTGCCACAGGTTAACTCTCGACTGCGCAAAAGCCCATACCAGTGTTCTTCTGTCTTTGGTTTCATTTGCTATTTATACTTCTATTGTCGATGATTTTGTTTATCTCACATGTGTGAACCAGGCTTACGTCTTAAATATTAAACATGAAAAACAAAGTACCCCAGAGTGCCACTTTTCATCACATGGCAAATGCTTAATTTACTATTTTTCTCAAAACAACAGTCTTGATGTACTGTTACATGACTTCACGTCGCAAATGATTTTGTTTTCAGTATCCAGAGAGCTCCCTTGAGCTGGAGACCAAGCAGGTAATGATGCGTAACGTGTCGCTGTTGCCACTAGCTGTGATGTTGAACGTAGACTACCCCTTCCAGTTATTGGTGGAGGACCCACGCTGGGCTCCCTTGACTGTGGGAACCTCTCGGATGGTAAGCACTGTTATCATCCTGCTTCGCTGTCCTCTGATATCTCTACCATGCATGCTCTTTTTCTGCCTCATGCTAAGTTTGCTAGATACTCGTGGTCAATATCCTGTGTACCTTTAATGTTTCTGCCATTCTTCGTTTAACGGAAAAATGATTCATAATTTGAAAAAAGGCTTTTGAGGTGACACACACAACAAGTGACGATTGAAAGAAGGGAAAAAAGAGAAAAAGTGTATTCACTTTTGTGTTGTTTTGACTTGTGTTATTTACCCATAGCGATCTTGAAGAGGAGGCTATTTATTTATTTATTTATTAAGTTGTTTATCTATTCATTCATTCATTCATTCATTCATTCATTCATTCATTCATTCATTCATTCATATACTAAGTTATTTATGTATCTATTAATCCATCCATCCATCCATCCACCCATCTATCTATTTACTCAATGTTTTTACTGGAATTTCTTTTCAGCGTTGTTGGTTTAAATAGAGTTCTGCATTTGAGTATATTCAATAACACTTAGCCGTGGTAGTGGGAAGAAGCACCTAGACTGCCTTTAGACAAGTATCTATACTGATCGTTAATGTTGCATCAACAGGAGCTGACCCTGGCGAAAGCTGAGAGTGTTCCAGTGCTCATCCAGTTTGATCCATCATACAAAGAGGACAGTGTTACGAGGACAGCTGAGAGTTTTCTGGAGGTCTCTTTTGGAGATCATCCTCAGAAGGTCAGTTAACCGCGTTTTATGTTGTGTTTTTTCCTATCATTGATAAATACTGGTAGCACACGAGCTCGCTCACAGGCTTAGCCCCAATTGAGGTGAATATTCAAGTTTTGAAAGTGTCACCGTATGGCAGTCAAGTTTAGCAGAACTTAGTTTTTGCATTTCTACGAGTTTTCAGTTATTGCAATGACAAGGAGATCCTTCGAAAAGACAGTTGTTCAGGCAAAAGAGTTCACTAACATTTTCGCCTTGCAAAGAAAACGTTATCACATTTTAGTATCTTAGAAGTTAAAGATGTTGATTGAAAACAAAATGCTGAAGTCTGAGAGCAGAACAAACTGTACTCGCTGTTATTCGTTGAAGTCTTTGTGATGCAAGACATACTCATAACAGTGTAGAGTTCTCTAGTTTTTGTTTAAACTTGTTACTTTTTCTAGATTTGTCTCTAGATCACAACGATTTGATCTTGAAATTCAGAGGACCCTCAGTCTAAATCGCAGGAGTTTGATCCTTCTAAAAGCCCAAACTGTGAAATTCGTGAAATAAAACTCTCGCGACAAGTCCACGTTAAGTGGTATATGCTATATTAGATTCGATGTAATTGGTGGCAAGTTTCTAGGTGAAATAAAGTAACATGCTGGGCATGATTCTTGATTACGTCCTAAATGTTTTTCGTATTGCTGCTGAACCTATTCGAGAATCACTTTCTCATACATCATAACAGATTATTCTCAGAATCCTTGCGCGATGGCGTTACAGTAGTCCTTTCACATATCAACTCTTGTACTCGAACTAAATATTGCGTTTCCATGGTTACCCAAAAGGCATCTGAAACACCTAGTTGTTAGCACCCAAAGGCATTTCATTGAAAATGAATTTTGACCATTTGGGAGCCCCTTCAAGCCCCTTAAGGTTTTCATATAGATCGATATACTTTACATTTGGTGATTAATATATAATGTGGGAAGTAGTGCGTCAGTTTTGTTTATAATTGGTCATTTAGAATAAACAGCTACGACCTGTGGTGGTTTGTGTTTTACAGTAAGCTAACATGATTTTGGTTCTCTCTGCAGGATTACGTGAAGTTGAAAGGGGATGTTTTCTTCCCGAATCTCACTTTTGAAATGGAAGAGGTAGGGGGTTAAAACTCCTTTAGCTTCCATCAAAGTAACAAGTCTTGTTTTTCATATGTAATAGATATCTGAGCTCAGCTCGATGTTTATTATAAGGGGGAACCCTGTATGGTTTTCAATATCACGAATTCCACTGAAGAGTCTCTTTGTACAAAGTTCAGTATTGAATTCCTGTCTTAAATCATTCCACTTCAGATTTTAAGCATTGTGAGATTTTTAGACATTTGAATTGTAATGATCTAGTTTAGTTTCTAGAGCTGTCGTTAATTATTTTATCTAAATGATTGGAACAACCCGGTAGTGGACCACAACACAGTCATTATCACTGCCGTCACTAATGCCACAACCGCAATGCTAATGTACTACTATTAATATTACTACTACTATTATCACCACAACCACTGTTAGTACCACTGTTACTTACTACTATTAACATGTGCTTTGGTTTTCCAACTTAAGGTCGATTTTGGTTGCATCTTGAATGATACAGAAGTTACACGTTGTGTGGTTGTTACAAATCACAGTCCTATGGATGTGAAGTATCAGTGGGCCTTTGTTGACAGTGATATTCGCTTTGACACCAACAAGGAAGAAGATGAAGGTAATATATTACTGACAACGTAACTGCTAATGCACTCCTGTAAATTTGCCTAGTAGAACTCTCTGTATGCACGTACCCAGCATTTCTACATGGTTGTTTTACGAACACATTAGTACTAGTTCCTTATATGCGCCGAGTGCTTTTACCGGCGAGAAGCATACCATGGAATATCAAATGAGCCTTTCAAGGTGGTTGACGTCCACAGCATTTACGTTTTCTATTTGGCCTTGATCCTATGTAGATGCTGCTGGTCCCGCATATGACAATTATGATTTTCATATAGAATTGATCTCATTGCCGTCTTGCATGTCTGTGCAAGTATATTGGAAGGTAACTCGATTCATAACTGAAATTTTCGTTTCACTATGAAATATTTAGTGTGAAAACGATTTTCTTCGGAATCTCCTTTGTTTTAAACTTTGTCCATTTACTTGTCTATGGTATCAAGTATGTATTCGTCAAGGTCTGCTGGCGCGACTTCAGTCATATCATTTTTGTAACGGTTCATCGTAAAGAAGTTTTTCATCTGCAATGTTAATTTTTAAATGTTCTTGTCTTTCGCTGTTCTTGAACAAAATGTTCACGTCTTCTTCTGTAAGGTTTGTTATCTGCGAAACTTTCTGGCTTTTTTCGATTGCAAAACTTAACAGAAATTGAATTTCGGTAACTGTCTAGTGCCTCTGTCTTTTTTATCTAGCGTTTGAATTAAGTCAGTCAAGATGTGTTCACTTTTACACGTGTCTTACTTTCAATCTCCAAGACGTAAGTTGCGTATCGGTCTTTGAATAAAGATTTTTTTTTAAAAAGACAAAACTTTAGGTTAGAAATGTGTGGACAACAACAACAACAACAATCTTTATTTATTTATACCGCACATAACATATTTTTTTGATATATACACAATGTTCCTTTAGTTGGGTAAGTGTTGCCCAGAAGTAACAATATTAGCAAATCGAGCTGGACGCTACTCAGAAGTTAATTGACTTCCATCTCCCAGGTATTGGTTGCGAAATCGATGAAGAGGGTGAACAAGAAGCCCAAGGTGAAGCCCAAGACCAGGTCACGTCACCATCCTCACTTCCGTTTGAGCATTTGGGCAGACCGGCCACCGCCCCAGCCCCCTCGGGACCCAGCCGCCCATCTTCAGGCCTTCCCAGCAGGCCTTCAACAGCCCGTGAGGGAGGTAGAGCGTCGAGACAGATGCAACCTTCTGTTCCCTTACCTTGGATGCAAGATAACCCACCATTCTCAATTGGTATTGAGGAGGTACGTGGGAATATGTTTCACTTGTCCAGTTGCATTGTCAAACTTCAAAATGAAGATGGGTTTTCGGCAGTTCACTCAAACGCTAGAACAAATAACATCCATTACTTTTACTGTTCGAGATAAACAAAATGAATGGTCATTTTATGGGTTTTTGACAAATGGTTCAAAAAATAAAAAAAGTAATACCAATTATTTTTATTCAGGCTCAATGAATGATCATCCTATGATTGGCCATTACATGGGTTCTCGACAACTGGTTATAAACTAAGTTAAAACGAACAACACTAATCCGATCTTCTCTTCACGTCAAGCAAATTAAATGGTTGCTTTATGGGTTTTAGCAACTGGTTTAGAAGTTAAAACATTCTTGGTTTTTATTAAATCGTCTTGAGTAGGACGAGAGTTGACATCCTTTGATGGTAGACTCCAGTTAAAGCAGATGACACGAAATAACCTTTTGCTTTGCCATTTTGTCGGTTACAATTTTTGTGCAACACGATCACCTGGTGAAGTATATTGGAAAAGGTGAATACACTGAAGTATTCGTAACGATGTTTTCCCGCAAGTTAATCTACTGTTGTTGTGTTTGTGGACAGGTCTTCGACATCCTGCCACTTTATAGCACACTTCATCCTCGCGAGAGTCAGAAGATCCAGTTCACGTTTTATGGACACGCGAACATTAACGCGGAGGCTGTAGCCCGCTGTACTGTATATGGTGGCCCAGAGTATGATATCAAGTTGTCTGGTCAAGCTTCACTTGTACAGTATTTCTTTGACAGAAACTCGGTAGACTACGGAAAACAGGTGCGATTGGAGCATTGTTGATAGAACTTAATGGTTATGAAGCTCAACGAACTTCAAAAGAAGTGTTGTTTTAGGCTGAACAAACCGTGACAGTGAACATGGCTGCAGATGTTGTAAATATTGACCGTTCCCCGAGTCATATTGGCCGTTCCCTGTTCCCTGTTCCCCGCCCCAGGTTTTAGTAGCGTCCGTTTCATAACCATTTCGCTCCATTAACCATGAGTGGAGAGTGAGAATTTTTAGATACTGTTTCCATTCAATTAATACTGCAGCAGTTGCGCGTTTTGATCAATACAATAACATTTTTCTTTTGAAAAAGATACCTCAACAATGAAATGTTGGAAGACTTCAAAGGTGTTTAAAAGACGTTTTGCACATGTGGGTTCTGTCGGGTTTTTTCAAGTTGTAACACGAGGCAACTTGCAATCGCCACAACAACATTTACATCCTGATTATGCAATTAAAATGAAGTAAAAAAAGTATGTGTGTATGGTTTGATCATAAAAAACACTACAGTGCACATTTACCAAATGACATTAAAATGTATCTATCTAATATTTTTCTAGTGAATTCAGTGTAGACATGCTAATAAAGACATGGTTTTAAATAGAGTCTTTTTTATATGGGTTTTACGAGTGGTCCTTTTTCAGTAAAAATTTCACTCCCGGTCCATGTAATAGATTTACCATTTATGTTGTTACCTGGAAACAACTGTATGGTTGAACGATGTGTTTCTCTTCATTTGAAGCCATACGACCAAGTTGCCACAGCAGAAATAGTGCTTCATAATACTGGTAAAGTTAATCTGGACTTTGTAGTGCTGAATGCTGACTTCGGGAACAAGCCGATCGCGGGCGCACCTAACGTGAATCCGGCCCAGGGACACATCAAAGCGCTCAGTCACCAGACACTCCTTGTTCGCTACCTGCCTGGCGTTCCCGAAAAGTTTGAAAAAATGTTTCAGGTAGGTTGTTCTGTAATCGCAGACAAAATTGTTCGGGCAGCGGTCTCCGCAGCGATCAAAACAATTTCTCCTTTCAACGTTCAGGCAAATGTACCCGGATGTAATGATAAGCGCTCCAATCAGTATTGTTTGGAGGAAAGGGGTATTTTAAATGTGTTTGTGCAAAAACCTTTGTGTTACTCAAAAAAAAGTCCTGGACAGTTAAAGCCATCCCAAGTCTTTGCCCAGGTTGTTGTTCAGAAAATGTGACTACGAATTAGTGTATCGCGCTCTAACCTTCAATTTGCTGTCCTTTAAAGTTGTGGTATTTATGTTTATCTGGCCGACAGTTGCAATCATGTACCCATTTGCTAGGTACAGTAAGCTGTTCTGCAAGTTTAATCTTGCACAGAGGCCCAGATCCAAACAGTTATGTTTTTTTGGGATACTGAAAGGTAACTAAATGTTCATGGGAAACATCTGTATGTTATTCCTTTTACCACTAATGACAGGCAAAAGTCCAAAGGTTTGTTTTGGTCGGAAGTGAACTCTAAAGTTGTTTGGGAATCGTTGCTTCGCTTGATTTTCAAAACATTTTCAGATCCAAGCCATGGTTATTGAACCATATTGTTTGTCTAACAACAGGTTCGAGTGGCCCATTTTGAACCTGACAAGGTTACCATTTGCGGTGAGGGGGTGTTTCCACGTCTGATGTTTGACCTGCCATTGAACACGGAGGATACGCGACACGCAGAACTGGTCAGAGAAGCAAAACAGAATTTGGAGAAGGAAAGAGAGAAACTCTCAGCAGAAGACACAGCCTTCAGAGATATTGTCGATGTAAGTGATGTACAAAATGTTCTCGTGGTTAGCCCAAACATAGCGAGCTTGAACAGCGGCCCAACCAATGGGTTGTTTTCTTGAACAAGATGATCAACTTCTCTTGGGTCAGTCAACCCAGCTATATATATGAGTTCAACCTGCATATGAGCCACTTCGCTTTGGAAAGGATGATGAACATTATTGTTGTTGTTGTTGTTATTATTATTATTATTATTATTATTATTATCATTATCATTATTATTGAATATCTTTATTATTATTGTTATTATATATTGTACAAGATGCGAAAGTTGCAGTGTAATGGACATACTTAACAGTATGAGTGATAGTTGGTGCTAAAGTTTATTTTGAATTCCTTTACGTTCGTAAACTAATATTTGTTTAATTATTGCCTAGTAGTGGGTGGCTGCTGATCTTTGTTTTTTTTGCTTTTTCTGCAGACTCGAAGTAACAGTGATCTTCAGATGGAGATTGAGCGGCTTGTGGTCAAACAACATGCCCTGGGGATTCAGGATGTGGCCCGAACTGTTTCACATGCCCACACCTCAGGCGCAAAGGCCTTGCAGAAAAAACACAGAAATAAGTATGTGAGATTTTTGAAGGTTCCTTTTTATGCTGTTCTTTAATATGCTAACATCAGGGTTTGTACGGGATATAGCAAGCATACAAAGTCATTAAGTCTGGGGAATCTTTAAAATAGTCTTGGAAGATCGTGTAGTACTAGAAAAGTGTGAGGATATGTTATCATTTCATGGCAGGCAGCTTCTTGATCTATCGTTTTTTGGAACATTTCTAGATTTTTGAGTCATGGATTTCCTAAAATGTAGACATGGAATTTGGATATGAATTACCCTAAAACATTTAAGCTAGTACTTATCAGGGAAGTTCTTACCATCAGTGGTAAGAATTTGTTCATAATAGTGCAACTGTTGCACAAACCAACGCTTCAGTGAAATTCTTATCACCGCTTCACCAACAGAGGTTGTTGTGGGTTCGCAAAACGAGTTTCCATACTAACTGAGCAAAATGTTTGTCAGAATTAGAGCTAAAGCTACTAGAAACACCTCCGTTGTCAGCTGTGGTAGATTTTTTTATTGTTGTATACCATGTACCTACCCGTATTACCTGTTGTCCTTAGAGCACAGATGCTGAGCTACCTATTGGACTTTGGTTATGTGGTGTACGGTACCGTTCGCTCCCACGTGGTTCGCGTTACCAACAATGGCGTCCTACCAGTGTCCTTTGCTCCAGACAAGTCACACCTGTCCGGAACAGGTTTTGTAGTTGATCTAGACAGAGTCAAAGGACTTCCAGGAGACCCGGAACACGAGAGTTTTGACTTCATGGTGACGTTTGACCCACGGGCAGCCAATGCTCCTCTTGGGCCGTTGATGGCACACGTCCCAATACACGTGCTGGGTGGACCCACCTTTGGGCTTCAGATGAAGGCCAATGTTGCAATGCCGGGAATGGCGGTGTCCACAGAGTCACTGGACTTTGGAACTGTGGAATGTGGGCAGTGTAAAGTGATGACCATTCAACTACACAACCAACAACAAGTCAGGTTAATACTTAGCACTATCATGCACACCAGTTCTGGTTTACTTTGACAAACAGTACTCTCGCTAGATTGTGATGGAACTCAAGTTTTAGATGACATTCTCAATCTACTGAAATTTTGAAAGAATGAAGATCCAGTCTAAATGACGATTCTCCTTTTTTACCACAACACGCTGTTAGAAGTCGAAATGATTTCATTATACAGTTGTGAATATATTTTTTTCTCTGATTTCTTCTCTAAGTTGACACTCATTTCAATAAAATTATAGCAGCTATGTTATCTGTTTTTGTAAAATTGCATTTCCAATTAAATGTGTTTGTATGGTGACAATGTTACTAACTACCATACAAATGTGTTATATGTCCCCAAAAGGTGTGATTGGACATCTGAACCACCGGAAGAGAAAAAGAAGAAGGTAAAAAAGAGCTTTTGCTGTTTTTGTATTGTAACCAAGATGTGATATCAATTTCCATTTGGCGGCAAAGAATTGTGATGATTTGCTAACCCCAAGTAGTCTACGATAATTTCCTCCAGGCAAAAAGAAACATTTATTCATTTTTAAGTAAAAGCAGCAAGAAAACAACTGTAACTTCAACTCTAATTAAAATCTGTTCTACGTAAAATATATCTTTTGTACTATTTTACGGCCCTAGTTAATTGCTTGGATTCACAGTTTTTCATAAATTATCTTCCCTTAGACCAACAAGATGATCCCCCTTCATCTGAGGAAGAAGATCCGGGCAGAGAAACCCAAGCCGCTTCACTTTGAGGTGATGCCGCCCATCGGCAGCCTGTGGCCGGGCCAGAGGGTCAACGTGCAGATCAAGTTCATGCCTACAGAAGAGGTATTGTAAAATATTCCAGCGTTGGCCCTTCATCAAAGCAAAAACATAGTACGTACGCTCTGATTGGCTGGAAACCCTTGTGACATGAAAGTACGTCACGCAGAGTTGAATATTAGATATTAGTTCCATGTGTTTAATATATAGTTGATTATTATTTGAAGGAAGGGATAAATGGTTTTGCATGTGGTAAAGTCTGATCTCGCTCATCTCGTTGCTAATAAAATTACTGTCACCAGCCGAGCATTTATATATTAGGTCCTCTTTTTAGTTTAATAAGCACAGTAATAAAACTGTCAACAGGATTAATATTATGTCATCACTTTATGTACTTGTCTATAGTTTAGAAGTGGTTGTAGTGGTAGATAGACATAGCTATTAAAACGAACTGTTCGATGTAGTTCTTGGCTTTTGCACTGAAACTATTGCAATTAATTTTTTATTGAGAACATTTTTGCAGTTTTGTAACTACAAAAAAAAAACTTCTTTTGAACCTACAATTTATGGCACAGTGGCATTGGGGAAGGTAACGTACTGTGGGCAAACTTGTTCAAACTAATGCCTGACGTTTTTCCTTTTCATTGGCAGACAACGTACAGTCAAAAGGTGGTTCTTCGTATTGCACAGAGTGCTAACCGCCATCCTATCAGCGTGACAGGGCGGGGCAGCGAGCCCAAGATTGAGTTTGACAAGACACTGATCGAGTTTGGTCCAGTGCTGCCTCACTCGCCTGGGGATGAAAAGGAAGTTGTCATAAAGAATCCATTACCATTCCCTGTGGAAATCTACTCGCTGGAGTTTGACAAAGAATATTTGGAGGAAGAAAAGGTACGCTACATCAGCAAGCTGAGGGTCCGTTCAACTGACCGTTTTCTGGTCTAGACTAGGCCAAACTTGCTGAGTATCTGTATATATTATTTACGATAGATACATGCTCGAATTTTGAAACACCAAAAATAGATAAAGAAAACAGAAAATATAAAAAGGATAGGGTGGTTGATATGGCATTGGCAAGAAACAGTAGGAGTTTCGGCGAGATCTAGTTCTGCGGGTATTACACTTGACGCAGATAGATTTCCAGGAGCGAGGATCTTCAGGGTCCTAGTTTGTGAAGCAGTCAGTGTAGTGTGACAGCAGGTTCTTTTGAATGATGAAACATTAGTAGCAGAGACATCGATAGTAATGAGAAAGACTTTGTTTTGAATTTAGATACTAAGGACGATGAAAGGCTATGACGAGTACAACACAATCCTGCTGCCTCCACGCCAGCCTGGTACCAAGCTACCTCAGGAGATCATGGACGCATACAGTGAACAGCAGAAGAAGAAGGAGGAGCAAGAAAAGGCTCAGGAGGAGGCCAAGGCCAAGCTTGCCGCCGAGAGGGGAGAAGAGGAGCGAGAGGAGGGTGGGATCCCTCAGATGACCA
Organism: Parazoanthus swiftii; assembly: GCA_025403585.1. Classification (NCBI taxonomy): domain Eukaryota; kingdom Metazoa; phylum Cnidaria; class Anthozoa; order Zoantharia; family Parazoanthidae; genus Parazoanthus; species Parazoanthus swiftii. The sequence continues at coordinate 33,469 of JAOBYE010244431.1, read as the reverse complement.
TGATCCCCCCAAGCGCGCCCTCGGCGGATGAGAGCCCCAGTAACGAGGAAAAACTACAGAAAGATTGTACGTTGCCGTACTAACTACAGTAGACTGTTTTTTTTAATTCAGTTATCTCAAGTTTCTCGCTATGTCAAACCGTATCCCGTTTTCTCACTGATTGGCAGTAGTTTATGTTGGGTTTTCTCGCTATGTCGAACATTTTTTGTTTCCTAGATGATTGGAGATAACTGGGTACAACTATGGTATTACATGTTCACTGCCGACTGACTAATTTAGTAAGCCGCACCTTTATAGTTGCACAGTGTGTGAAGGTTGATGGGTGTGAATTCCACCCGGACATCCTTGATTCCTTAGATTTCGGGAGCTTTTAATCAAGGTCTGGAATTCCTTGTAAAAAAGGATGTTAAGTGAGAGGTGCTGCAAAAGCTTTTAAGTTTAAATTTGGTACCAATTACATAAAATACTTTCTTGGTTTTCACAAAGATTGTTAGAACCAGACTAATTTATGGTGTTATTGTGCTGTACTGGTATTGTGCATATATAGTGTAGTGTTTATCTTTGTAAAGCCTAAAACAGGTTTATATATTGTTACTCTGGTTAAAAGTTTAAGATTAAAAATCTTTACTAGTACTAATACAGACTCTCACCCTTCTTTCCGCTATAGTGGAAACAAGTAGTCTTGGCGTTGGTGAGTTGGAAATCACCCCTGTATCGGCTGCTATTGCGCGATATCTTGGTATTGACCTGACAGCGGAGGGCAAGGCTGCACGCAATCGCCGTGGTATATCCCTGGTTGTTCATGGTGCACCACTGTCAGGCAAGACAGCAACTGCAGTCGCTCTCGCTAAGAAATACGACACTGCTTTGCTTACTGTCGATGGTGTCATCACTGAAGCAGTGTCGTCAGGATCGTCTTCAGCAGGTATGAGTAGTGTTCCTTTTATTGTTTACTAAACAGGCGTCTTGCTGTTAGGTATGACGCTTTCGCTCCACTGATGAGTTGGATTTTTATGTTTCCCCAAGACCATACAGTTTGATATGTTTTTAAAAAAATATCTATGTCATACTCAGTGCACGTTCATATATTAACAAATTGCAACACATGGGAAAAAAACTGAATGTATTGATTCATTGGTTAGTTTTCGTGTGGTGGGCTGAGTTTGAAGTTTTATCACTCTTTTATTCTTAGTACAGTTCTTAAGAATATCTGAAAAAAGGTGTCTTGTATTTCAAGTTAAAGATGTCAAACGTAAATAAGTTGTAACAGAGAAAGGAACAGAACTTTCGTTTCAATTGCAACTTATCCACGTCTGTGTGACCGTGGTCTTAAGTTTATTTAACTGGGTATTTGTGAAAAACGATTCCGTCATTCATTTATAAATTGGTATCTTTATACGACAATAAGTGATTAGATTCAGTAAGAAAAGACTTATTATCTACTTTTCTTGCTTGTAAACTAATTGTATGTGAATTCACTTGCATGCTCATTTGTTGCTGGAGGCATTTTAGCTCAGTGTTTTTTTTACGTTCTTCAGCTGTACGCGCTCGTGAACTTTGTTCTGCTGCAGCCAAGGCAGCAAAGGAAGCAGAGGCGGCAGCTCTACCGGTGGCTGATTCTGGTACCAGTGGGCTGAGTGTGGAGGCTGTGACGGCCCACACTGCACAAACCCTCACACCGGCCGGAGCCAACGCCGGGGGCTCAGTCATCGGCGCACCTTCCCTGCTGGCCAAGGAGGGCCGAAAGACCTCCACCATAGGTGGGACCAGAAGTCATGGCACCCAAGGAGCCAAGAACTTGCCTGCTGTTCAGCAGTCACCGCCGGCCACCCCACCCCCTGCAGTCCCTGCTGGCCGTAAGTTGAGCGTCAGTGCCAGTGTTGGAGGGGAATGGGGCTTGTACAGCTGCGTGCTTCCTGAGGATTTGCTGGTTGAACTGCTGGCAGAGAGGCTGCAGGTGAGTTTGTTTATTCAGCACAGCGGGCGGATTTCAGTACATTTCCATTGTTTATATTTTGCCTCATTAGCACAACTTGACACAGATTTAACTTCAAGATTTTAACAAAATCTGCCCGTAAATCAAAACAAAGCATTGCAGACTTGCTCGGAGTTTCCATTGCAGACTTATTCAAAGTTTTGAGCCTGATACATTGAATACTTTTGGAGTAATGTGTCCTTGAAGAAATGAAAACTTCAGAGAATGTATAGGCTGGCGGCAAATGTTTCCTCCAGCCATTGAAATCTCTATAAATTTGGAAGATTTTAGACACTCATTTCTCCGAAATTACTCGACATATCAGGTTCAAATGTGCAGTGAGTACTACTTGTGTTGGTGACATTTTACGAACCGTGAAAAGGGCTACGCTATACGATGCTAATAATCAGTGATATCAGAAATTCGCCAGTTGTTTACGTAGTTCTAGAATACAAAACGCTTTAACAGGAAACATACCACAAAGCTTATCAGTAAAAACGTTCATTTTCCCAACTCTAGCTGAGTGATTGCCAACGTGGTATTGTGTTTGACGGGTTGGAAACACTCTTCAGTCCCAACATGGCCGCAACCAGCACCGCCATTCTTCGTGCCTTCAACAACCGTAAATACATCTTCTTCGTGACTCTCAGTTTGGATCAGACTCGCCTGAAGGCTGTCAACGAGAAACGAAAAGAGGAAGAAGGTTTGATTTCATTTATACTTTCGCACTACCGCTTTGTCATTTTGTAGTGAATACATACTTTGTTGTTTCTCTTACACTTGCCTGAAGGAAGGGAGGGATAATTTGTACTCTTGTACTACTATACATTATTGTCATTTTGCAGTATATTCGTACTTTGCTTTTTCTCTCCACATGTCTGAAGGAAGAGCGGGATAATTTTACCTCACTTATTGTGAGAAGTCGTTTATTGGACCTTGTCTCGCACATAGAAGACCACGCTTCAGAATAACAAGGTTTCATACAGGTTGTCCGAACGAAACACAGACCCTAAACAGAAAATTGATTTATTTATATTAGTCACTCCTACCTCTATGTTCGTTTCAAGACATAATCTCGAGAAACGTAAGAGAACAATTTGTTGGTGCGAGTGCTCATAAACCCAGTTTTACCAGGGGGCATTGGACATTGCCTTCCAAAAAAAATCCCGTATTTTTTTTCAGAAGCATTGGTCTAAAGAAACTGCTTTATGGCCTATAGTTCCAAAGCGTTGTCAGCTTTTTGACGTCATCTAAGATAAGGACGTTTTAGAGTATACTTTTATGACCTCAAAATTTCTTTCGATTCTATAGTAACAAAGTTTTGAGTAAGATTTTAAGGAGAAAATAAATTTTTTTGAAAACTAAAGGGAAATCCACCTTTTTTGCAGTTTTTGCAAAATATGATGGCCAGGGAAAGCCCAACATGGCCGACCTGTGGCAACATACTCGCAATTACCAATCAGATTTAAATTCTTGGCATCTTGGATGGTTTGGTGATGTTATGTTTAATTGTAAGGAAGATAAGGAAGAGGAGGAGGGAGGAGGAGAGAGGGGAGGGGAGGTAATGGTCTCCCCAAGCTGTGACATGCAGGAAAAGCCAGGGGAAGACACGGTTGTGTGTGCTGGTCTTGACGGTGAGTTGTTGTCTTCTTGAAGCCAAACGTGAGAAGAAGAGAGAAGAGGAAGAGAAGCGTCGTCTGGAGGAGATGTCCGAGGACGAGTACGACGCGCTGACGGAGGAGGAGAAGGCGGCGGTGGACAGGAAACACTTGGAACAGAAGAAGGAACGTCTCAAGCGCGAAAACGAGAAACAGGAGCGTGAACGAAGGGAAAGGGAAATGCAGGCGCTGCTTGAAGAGAAGAGGCTGGAAGAAGAAAAGTTAGTAGAACCATTTTGAAACCCTAGCTATCACTTGACTGTCTTTAAGGTTAATTTTTCTTTCGCAAGGTCAAAGTCGAGAAAGATAAATATTTTAACATCGGCTTTGTTGAACTTAGAAACCTGGAATCCGTCTGAAGTGTGTCACCATTTAATTGTAACTAACGAAGGCATGCTGTGTTCGAAATAGTTCTATCGTCGATTAAGGACGAAACTAGTGCTTTAGCAATAGACCGTTCACCGTTCCTATATTGGTGCGCGATATCAAGACTAAGGTTGACTCGGCAGTGATACAAACCCTCCCTCTATTTATCTTGCAAACCAGGTTGTTATTATGCTGTACACTTTCACATCTCTAAACATGTTAACTCAACTTTACTGGTATTATTATGCTGTACAGTTTAACATCTCTAAACACGCAAGCCAACCTTCAACTCGGTGCCAGAGAAAATGAAAAGGGCTATTGAAAAGACACCAAGCTTTGGCCTTTTGTCTCTAATTTTTCGGTTATCGACAAAAATAATAGTATTTTCTATAGTATATTAATTTGCGTCTCAGTTTTTATCGGCTTAGTTTTTAGGCAGAATGCTTGTTACTGAAATTGTACGGTTGTAGCGAACTATCTGTCAGTGCCCGAGGTGTTCTTGTAATGCAACTGTTCGGCTGATTTTGAATGTGCTTCTTATTTAAACTCGGCTGATTCCCAAACATAGGAATCAGAAAGGCAAGCGACGTGGGCAAACAAGCCAACAGGGCGGGACAGGAGCAAAGAAGGGACATGACGGTAAAGGAGACAAGAAAGGGGAGAAGAGCAGCGACAAGCTGACTCCTGGCAGGACCACAGGGGCCCCACAGGTGCAGCCCGACGTCCGAGTGGCCGCGCCCTCCGTTATCTCGGAACGTTCAGACAGTAGTGAACTTCCTGATGACAAAAAGCGACTCAGTGTTGCCAAAGTCGGTAAGCATCCCCGGCAGTCCTCGGCAGCCATACAGCCACCGCAGATCGAGGAACCAAAACCACCAACGGAAGAAGATGACAAAGAGAAAGAACTTAATAAAAGGTAAAGTAATTAAACTTTAAGTGTCTCGAGTTGTGTCGTATTCCGAAGCACTAAAAAAAACGATTATCCGAATTAATAATTAAGATGAACTTAAAACATTCAGCTTGTGTTGATTGTTTCGAAAGAAGTGGTACTGTTCGACTAAAGGGATCAAGCTTTTTCTTCCACTTGTTCCTTCTCCGGAATTCGATCAATTGAACGCACCCTGAGAAATAAACTGAATTAATACTGAAGGATGGTTACTATGCAGAAAGCGGCTCAAGGATACCATTATCCCCAAGCAATGTATTAAATGTAGCAAACCAATTGTTACAATAAATGAAAGTTGTATTAGCCTAGAGGATTTGAATTTCTTTGCTTCCTTGAGGGGTTTGCCTGTTTAGGATGCCGTGACAATAACCGCATTCAGCTATAACATGAAACAGATTTTTAATGTGGAAGGAAGGCCTTGATTGGGATAGAAAGATAATTATGTTGTTTCTTCTTAAACCTTTTAAATAACTTCTTCATTGAAGCATATATGTCAACACCTAAGTAAGTATTACAATGAATTCATTCCGCATTGTAGTTTTTCATGAGTTTTTCCCGTTTTATTCACTGTACGTAATATTCCAATCGAGGTTTTTTTTTAACACGAGCCCCTGGCGCGGACGATTTGGCGACCACTCCCTATGCTCCGACAATAGACAAATGTTGTACTGTATTGTTTTGTAACACTGAATAACTAGATGTTCTTACGCATTTTTTTGCACTTCATAGGTTCATTCTGTATGAAACAAGTAGCCGTGAAATTGCCAACGTTCTCGATAACTGGGACCGAACTACGGGCACCATTCATCGGGCTGAAACCCCCAAGTCAGAGAGTCAAGAACAAGAGCTGCCACCCCAAGCCTCCTCCAACAAGAGATTCAGAGAAAAGAAAGAAAAGGAGAGAGAGAAAGATAAAGACAAGGAGAAAGACAAAATAAAGGTAAACAACTGATTAATAGATTTCTACTGATTTCACCGGAAACCCTAGTTTTTATAAAACTTTGCTTTTGTTAAATTTTTGAAAACTTATGCAAACGGCACAAGAAAGGTTTCTTTATCTCATTTGCTGCTTTCTTGTGTCTCTCATGTACATCTCACGGCTGATTATCGGTGGAAGCTCTGAACTGCCTGTTCTAATTCCGTTATTGCCGGATTTCCACTGTATTTAGAACTGTTATACTTGTTTCACCAAAGATAGTTCTCTGCAACAGATTCACAAGTCCCAAAGTTTCCAAATGTTCTCCTAACATATACCCGGAAAGTTTTACCTGACCTCGATCGATCTTAAGTCGCTCAGATCAGCAACTGTTTGTACTTTATTGCGATTCTTTTGTCGTAAAAACTCAGAAATTGACTTTGTTCCGAGCCGGAACACAGATTAAGTTGCCGAGAACCCGAGCATGTGCAGTACCGCGAAAGAATCGTTTTAAGGTCGATCGAGTTCAGGATAAATTTCCCAGGTGTATTTCATTGGTTACTATTGGCTATGAGACAATGGCTGTTATCCGAGCTCGCGCATGTGCAAAGCCGTGAAAGCGCCCTTTTAAAAGACTGTGTAGTTGCCAAAGTTTCTAGTTTTATAGTGATTCCCATGTTGTTGTCTCTAACAGATCGCTGAGTCACCGTTGTCAGGAGTCAGTGGACAGCATGAAGAAGACGAAGATGGCGGGAAGAAGCCAGATGGGTTTGGGGTGCCACAGCTTGTCCTGGAGACTATCGACCCAACTGCATCTCAGATTAGTTCCGTGGAGGCTGCAGGCGTGCTACCATCGCCAGAAGAGGTGAGTTGTTCTTCAAGACGAACCAGAAAAGCTGATCTATAGTCATTCGTTAAGTATCTTGTACCCATTCTGAAGAACCTGGAGTTAGTGATTGTGGAGGAGTAAACTTATCAATTCTGAAAACGTTTCTTTTTCAACCTTCCAGCGGCAAACTGTAGTGAGAAACTATAGCATGTGAAATTAACGATTTCTGATGACTCTTATTTACAAAGTTTAAGACCAGTAAAGTTAGCAAAGTTTCCATAGATGCAAAGTTGTAGGGAGTCCTTCCCAGCTGGTTGCAGTTGGTTTTAAGAGGTCGTGTTTATTGTAACATCTCTTTATTTTCGTCAAACTAAGAATTTTAGTGTGTTCCCTGAGAAGCCATTTAATGCATCCTTGTTGGTCTTAGTTCATCCAGGAGACACATATCTGCTTAGTTTTTAAGTTCATTTAAGTCACGCCACAGACGATTCTTAGCGCCTGTGAACTAGAACTGTATTAGTTGAGGAGTAGAGGTTTCAAATAGACGGCACGAAAAGCTCAAGAACTAAAACAGTTAGTGCCATGCAGTTTTGTGCTGGACACTTTGTTGTTTCCCAATTTTTTTGGTGTTCGTCCAACGTCCATTTCTCTGCTACTTCACCAGGTACTTGATGGCTTGGGACTTGGTCCCCAGGGGCCCCCTATCCCACCTCCTGCCACGTTTGCTGTGGTACCTTATCCCGTACGCCGACGCCCCCCTCTGGGCTCAGAGCCGCCACACCATTACATCTTCGTGGCGTCTAGTCCAGATGACCCAAACCTGTCGCAAGAGGATAAAGCGAAAGAGAACGAGTTGGAGCCAGAAAAGACGCCAGAAAAACCGCAAGAGAAGGTATCTAGCAAACAACCTGCTTAATTTTGACACTCAAAATAAAATGTACAGTAGTTGAATAGCTAGGCACAGGCTGTTCAAGAAGTACATTCAACGAGTACAGGCCGTTTGCAATCGCCATAAAGGGCTGTAACAGATACGAGGGGCTGGAGAAAACTGATGCCATTAAAGATATTATGAAAATATAGCTTAAGAAATATTAATCACAGTGCCATTTAATTGCAAACGCTATAGTAAAATAAAAAGAATTCTAATACACATCAAATAAAAATTTAAAGTAATAAGATAGGTTGACAAAGGGGGGGGGGAAGTAAAGAAGAGAAAAACAATAAAATGGAAAAGCCTGTCACAGCCAATGCAGTGCGGGTGAAAGTTTTATCTTTATTTTACGCATGAGAGATTTATAGCTAAGGTATTTTTTAACGACTCGTTTACATTTTTTCAAATTTTGGATCTAAAAGATCGAATATTGTCAAATGTTAACTGGTTTACTAAGAACTACCAATTGAGACTGGATTTTTCATGATGCCATGTGTAACGCTTTTAAGTTAAACTATATATTAAAGTTCTACAAACCGTTGCATCAGATTTTGTTACTGCAAACTACGACCACAACTTTATTTGAGTCACAAGAGACAACACTTGTAACTTAGTGTTTGTTGTCCACTGAACTACAGGAACACGGCAGCAGAAAGGGAGGTTTGCGAGCCAGTCGAGACAAGGACGAGCGAGAGAGTGGGGCCAAGTCTCGCAGGGAGAGGCAGAGCTCTGCTCGCAAGGTGCGGCGGGGATCTACGGGAGGCCCCTCTCCACCACCAAGTGTGACACCCGGGACAGGGGATGATGAGACTGGGTACGTATTATCCCCCTCCCTCCGTCCCGCCCACCCTCCCTCCCATCCCTGGCTTGTCTCTTTGCTTTTCTGTGGTATTCGTTGAAGGATAATTTGATGTAGCCGAAACCAACTGTGGAAATTGCCCAGTTACTAATTGTCTGTTTTATACATTTTGAACATGTAATGCCAACAAGAGGCTGTAACCAAAGTGGTATTTAACTGTGTCGCGGGTCCTCCACGTTTTTCTTAAAGCTTGTGAAAACCGCTTACTTAAAGGATTAGAGGGTAGGGCTAGGGGAGCTGTTATTAGAAAGTATTAGTAGTATATATTAGTTTAATTAGAGTTGTAGATTGAAGTTTTGCGTCGTTGAGACTGTTCTGATATTGTCGTGGTATGTGTTTGATTTACCGTTTGCTCGTCTTTTATAAAATAACACTGTTAAAATAACGTTCACTATTTATCAACTATCAACGAGATATAGCTAGATTTAATGATTAAAGCAAACACGTATTTCTTAATCGATGTATACATGAAAATACTTAAATAAGGGTCTTTCCTATTAAATGTATGGTGACGTTTTTGTTTGAATAATACCCAAAAGAAAGCCAGTCCTGACAAAATGTCAAATCTTTACCTTAGCGAGGGTTTGCCTCCCGCCAACCCATCATTGTCCACTCACCGCTGGGTGATCCCAGCTAATGACTCAGTGACGCTACGAATTCGCTTCCGATCTGAAGATCTTGGCCAGTTTGATCAGACCCTTAACTTTGAGCTGATGGGCACCCGACGGCGATACCAGCTGTTTTGTCGCGGAGTCTGCGCCTTCCCTGCGATCAGTCGGGAGCCGCGGGTCGTGTTTCCCCATCGAAAGAAGTTCCGCAAGCCCGAGGAGATAGTTCACAAGAAGTACATCCTCAGCAGCGAGACGTTTGAGTTTGGACCACTGCTGTGTGGCAAGACTAGGGACCGTTTCAAGGAGGGAAAGTTCCCGGAAAACTTAGAAAAGCTGACTATTTGTAACACGTCCCCCCTGGAGGCGGAGGTTAGCTTCTGTTTCCAGCACGACGGCAATGCAGCTACGTTCCTTCTAGACCCACCGAATATGACACTGAAACCAGGAGAGAGCCAGGTTTGTGAGGAGTACTATAGTCAGAAAATCAAGCAATAACAGTATTAATAACAACAACAACAACAACAACAGTAGTATTAACAATAATAGTAATGGAAACTACAACAACAACAATAATAATAATAATAGTAGTAATGGGAACTATAACAATAATAATAGTAATAATGATAATGATGATGACGATAAAAATATTTCTATTAATTTTGTCATTTCTATTGTCAGGTGTATAAATCCTCAAGAAATAAAGAATTAAAGTCTAAAGATATAATTGATTGTTATTATTATTATTATTGTTATTATTTATTTTATTATTGTTGTTGTTGTTGTTGTTGTAATATGACATATTTGCCGTTACAACTTGATAATCTACAAGTTTTTAAGTGTCTGTAGATGTTTTACCTTGTTCAAGATGTTCATCAGTAAATAATCTGACGTGTTTGTTGCAGGAGTTGACAGTGTGGTCGTACCCCAAGACTCCGGGTTTCTTCGAGGATGCAGTTGTGTGCTGTGTGAGGGAGAACCCTGAACCTGTGATATTCAAGGTTTCTTGCCATGGAATCAGGCCAGAGCTTGAACTGGATAGAAAACAATTACAGTTTGACAGGGTACTACTGCACAGGTGAGCACAGAAACAAGTGACAGACAGATGGCAGACAGATAGAGATAGACAGCTACGGTATTTTGTTTATTTAGCACAAAACCTTTCGGTAATTTTGTCCCTATTCCTCCGTCCCCTAGGAAGGACACAAAGACTATATTTCTTCGCAACAGCACCTTACTTCCGGTCGCGTGGAAGGTTAACGGCATGGACAATCTTGGTGATGATTTCTCCTTGACGACAGAGCATGGAGTTATCGACGCCAAGTCTGAATTTGCTCTTCAAATGCATTTCCGCGCCGTGAGGCCTACAAATGTCAAGAAAATCGTGAGACTTGAGGTTTGTCTGACTCGAGTGTTTTATGGTATCTCAATTTACTTGTTTTCTCGTTAGCACAAGTGTAACTTGAATTTATCAGACAAAGACTATCATTATATAAATCATACAAAGATAAACTCTTTTGCCAAGCTTTACGTGTGTGAACGAAACACCATCGCGAAATCTGTATCTCGAGTTTGCCAACATTTAAGCGAATGTATCGGACTCTACGACCAAGTGAAGCATCTCATACATCTAGTTATAGTTTCTTACAGAAATTCCAAACTGTAAACGCAGATTTCCCAGCTTGCCTTGATCGTAAGTCGTATTGACTCTCGTTTTATCCAACATTTCTGGATATGCCTCATACGCAGTCACGCTGTAATCGAGTTGTGTGTCTGTTGCAGGTTTCTGACGTGGAGCAGATTATCGGGTTGGTGCAGGCCGAGAACATTCAGGTGCACGCTGAAGCATATGATGTGGCTCTCGATATGAGCTTCCCTAAAGGTGATGAAATCGACTTCCTTTAACCTATCTGTCTCTCATTCATTCATTCATTCATCCATTCATTCATTCATTCATTCATCCATTCATTCATTCGTTCGTTCGTTCGTTCGTTCGTTCGTTCTCTCCCATTCATTCATTCGTTCGTTCGTTCGTTCATTCATTCATTGCTTCACTCATTCATTCATTCATTTATTCAATCTCACGCAAGCCTGCTATTAAACCAACTTCATGGTGAAAAACATGCCAATCAGCTGTTGTTTATCAATTCACATATTTCCAAATTAAATTGACGTTGATCGATCCTTACGGAAGATTGCTAAACTTTATATGAGTTTTGAAATAAAACGGGTGTTCTGACTTCGTGCATGTGTCTGTATAATGAATTGAACTTTCTGTGTTGTCACTTCTACCACATAAGCGACCATCCTTTTCTCAGGCGCATTGATTCGTGTTTCAGGTGCCGATGGCGGACTAGATTTCGGTGTGCTGCGAGTGCTGGACGAGACAAAACAGACGTGTTCTCTGAAGAACAAGGGCAAGTTCGAGATTAATTTTAACTTTGCCTTCGAGGCAACGCCAGGCTCTCCTGCTAATGTGGCTGAGTTGTTTACCATCCTTCCGAGCCATGGCTCGCTGCTGCCTACCGACAGGCCCACACAAGTGCAGGTTATCTTCCGCTCTAAGAGCGAGATTACTGTCAAGGAACAGGCAGTGCTCAAGTGCCAGGTATAACAGAGTTCCTTATCTCTGGTCACTGAAAGTGCAATCAGCCCAAGCTTTGAGCTAATATATGAGAATAGATTTAGGGGACTTTACATTGGAGAAACAGGTTTAAGAGATTGCATAGCACGTACGGATTTATAGAACTTTGTATGAGAGGAACAGATTTATTAAATCTTTATCAGAGGTACATATTTATGAATCTTTCTGTGGGAGGTACAGATTTATGGACTTGGTATGAGAAAAACATCGAATCTCGTGAAAAGGTATAGAATAATGACCCGAACTACGTGCAGACACTGAAGAGACAGTTGCCACTTGACCCTATTGTGATGTTTTGCTTGTTATCATCCATAGTTATTAATTTGTCAACCAGAAATCCAATGGTTCTTGGGACAAAGCGGTCCAATCCCGGTCGGCACATTTGCGTTGCAAACGCAGTGTTTACAAACACGAGACATTATTACACTGAATGCAAAGTTCATTGAAATACCTTCATCGATATTCATTTTCGGCTTAGTCGAGTTCACTGTTACTGTTGTTTGGCCGTTCTAACTGATACATCGTACTTCACAGATCGTAGAGCCACACCTTGGTGACACTGGGGAGGTAATCGCCAGTATTCCCGTGAAGATAAGTGTACGGTCAGTGTACAGTAGGTACAACATCTCCCCGGTTAGCGATATCAACTTTGGTGCCACGTTGGTCAACACCAAGCGCACCCGGATGTTTGCCATAGAAAACAAGGGCGAGTTTGACTTCCGCTACTCTGTCCTCAAGATGATCAGCACGGTATCGCAGGGACGTCAGAAACTTGGTCCTCCCAACAAGCGAACCAAGTCTCGGGACGGGTCCAGTTCAGGCAGGTCTCAGCAAGACAAGCCTCCTAAGCCAAAGAGAGCCGAGTCTGTCAGGGGGTAAGTACATAACTATCCAGGGAGGGGAGGGGGAGCCGAGTCTGTCGGGAGTATGTACGTAGCTTTCCGGGTGAGAAAGAGGGGAGCCGTGTCTGTCAAAGAGTAGGTAGATAACACTCCAGGGAGGGGAGGGGGATGACGTGTTTGTCAGAGGGTAAGAAAAAACTCTTCAGGGAGGGGAAGGCGAGCTGAGTCAATCAGGGGTAAGTTTATGACGTGCACGGGACTTGCTGATTATTCTTATGTTCTTCCTGGTGTTGATATCGTTGCCTTCTGGAAAATGGAACTCTCCAGGGAGGGGAGGTTAGGAATAGGGTGTGGGATCAGTGAAAAAACCAAGTAGTAGAATCACTTAAAGGCAAACGTAAGTTACGTCTAGTTGGCTAGAGGCTCGATATATCGAGGGTTCAAGTTATTGAAAGTCAGTTGTAAAACAGTGGTTTCCTTGGCTGTTGTTCTTGCCAGTATGTCTGAGATGCATCCAGTTACGCAAACACTCAAGTGGACGGGTCTAGGTCTGTTGCTTTATCAAACTGAATGTTGTTTTCGGTCGCCAAAACTGTCTACTGAGCTAGATACAGTTGACCCTCAATCACTCCAACTCGATATGTCGATTCTCTCGCTAACTCGAACTAAAGTCGTTCTCCCTTCAAGTACTTTTCTCACGTATTTACACCCGGTATAAACGTTTTTACATTTCCCTTGAAGGTTCGAGTTATCGAGAATCAGCTGTAAATGTTTTTAGTTACATGTGTGTTTTCACAAGCATTTCTTGGGGGTGTATTGAGGTAGCGGTACTGCCATGTCAACTGAGGATGTTTGCGCTACATTGCTTTGCAGTGCCGTGGTACCTTTGTCACTCACTTTGTTAAGACTAACACATACTGTGTTAAGCATGTAGTACTTACACTAGTGTTTTCTGTTGCTTTCCACTCTGTAGGGCAGACATGGCGACGGGGGCACCAAACATCAGACTACAGCTGGGCATGTTCACACTATACCCGGCCGTGGGCACCGTGCCTGCTGGGGGATC